>CABFNQ020000747.1:124304-164756 GCA_902077795.2 Clonostachys rhizophaga
TATAGATATTAATATCTTAAAAACTCTAATAATAGGAGCTATTTATATAGCCAGATATATAAATAGCCTAGCTATAGCTATAGCCCCTAAGGGGGGAAGCTTATTATCTAATAATAATAACTATCTTTTCTTTCTAACTTAAAGCTTATCTTAATTAATTAATTATATCTTATCTTGATTAATTAATTAATTAATTATATTATTAATACTAAGTATCTATAATATATTATCTTCTATAATTATCTCTATTTATAGAGCTTCAGTTACTATAAATAATACAGATCTTAATAAGATAATAAAGATTATAAGAGATAATAGTATATAGCTCTTAACTAAGTATATCTAATATATATCTCTCTAAATAGTTAAGGGCTTACTTATAGTAATAAAGCTACTAATAATATTCTAGATCTAGTAGCTATACCTATTAGGTTTATTCTTATATTATATAGCCTATAGCTACTATATACTATTAGTACTTAAAGTAGATAAGATATAGCTAGATTAAAAGTTATATCTTAATTATAGCTATCTGCTTATTTATATATATTATAATCTAAGGTTTTCTTTATAGTTCTAGTATATTCTATACTATCTTAAACTAATCAGAGTAAAAATAGCTCTTAAGAGTTAATTAAAATTAAGCTTTTTCTATTTTAAAATAGTATAGTTCAGATCAGAGTATATTAGAGTTTATTTTAATTTAATCTAGAATTATATATATTTAGAAATAAAAAAGTTAGTTACTTTTAAGATTATATATTAATTTATCTCTATAAGTATAGTATATATTTACTACTATAGGAAATTTTTATTAGGAATAATATAGATTTAATATTAATCTAATATCTATTTATATATACTTAGTTATACTATATAATAATTATTAAGATATATTATTATAAAGATATTAAAATACTTTTAAAATACTTAATTAATTATTTATTAGAATATTATAAATATATTTATTAGTCTAAAAAATATAATAAGATATTTATATAAACTAAACTTTATTTTAAATATTATTTTCTATTTATCTTCTTCTTTAATTTATATTTTTTTAAGATTTTTACTATATATAAAGGATATTCTAAGATCAGGCTATATATAACTAGATCTATATAATTTATTTTTAATTAAGTTTTAGTCTATATCTAATCTTTAACTCTATTTTTTTTACTTTTTTATTTATATAAGCTAAACTAAGGTAATAGCTTCTTTAAAAACTCTAAGAAGAGCTTACTAAATATATAACTTAGCTATAGGCTCTAAGGGGGAATACTTATTATCTATAATTAACTATAATACCTCTCTAAGCTTATTATTACTATTACTAACTATCTCTTCTTATAATAATAATAAATACCTCTAATATTATTATCCCTTATAGCTAGGGCCTGGTTATTATAAGTAACTAGATCCTTATATATATAATAGTTATTATTAATAAGAACTATTAGAATCTCTTTTCAGATATTAATTATTTAAGCCTATAATCTATTATAGATTTACTTATAGTAATAAAGCTACTCTCTCTTATATAGGCCTAGTAGTTATACCTACTAGGACTATTACTCTATCTTCTTATAGCTAATAATAATATAGAGATAGATCTAATTATTAATATACTTATAGAGAATTATAATAATATTCCTTTAGTACTTAATTACTACTATAACCTAAGTTACTATATATAGTTCCAGTAGGTAATATACTGGGTTAAATTAATCCGGGTTAAGATAGCTCTTTAAGTTTAATATCTGTTTTAGTTAGTAATATCAGGCAGAAGAGAATTAAATTAAATTAAATTAAATTATTAAAAAGTTTATTAGATAGAAAAGTTAAATTAAATAAGGTTAATATAATAGTATCTGGAATATAGTAGATTAGTTAATCTAATACTACTATAGATTATTTAAAGAAAATTATAATAGCTTGTAAAGTTACTATATACTAATAAAGACTAAATATAGTTTATATAGTACTTCTTTAATTTATATTAAGTTATAAGCTCTCTTTAGATCTAATATAATAAATTACTATTTATTTTATAATTAATCTCTAAGTTCTATAATTAGTAGTAAGAATATTCTATTCTTATATATAATCTTATTTAGTTAATAATAATTAATAACTAAATAGAGTTTATTATTCTTCTTTAGTATAAATATTATAAGATATTCTACTAATAAAATTAATAATTATATATAGCCTTTTATTAATATATTATTAATATATTTATAGAGTATTTATAATTAAGGTTCTATAAAATTATAAAGTTTATAAAAAACTAGTTTTTCTTTTTTAATAATAGAGATTTTATAATTCTATTAACTATATTATAATAATTTAGTTTCTAAGGTTTTTTTAAATAGCTTATTATATTTCTAATATTTCTTTAGAATATAGTCTAATTTTCCTTTCTTAAGATATTTTTCTTTATCTTTTTATTTTTATTTCTTTCTAGCTTATTTATACTATAGATTAAATTTAATATTATAATTATATTTCTATTAATTTATTATATATATCTAATTAATAAAATTTATTTCTAAAGATTATTTTATTTTTTATATTAGATCTAAGATTTATTTTATTTATTATAATTCTTAGTAGAATAGATTTTTTAGTATACTAGATTATAATACTATTAAAACTATAATTACTATATCTACTTATTATTATAAGTTATTATTTAGGTTTTTTATAATAGTACTTCTAGTTATTAAGAAATTATTATATTCTTCTAATATCTAATAAAATTTTAATTTTTATTAATTCTAATAGAGATTTATAAGAGTATCCCTCTACTCTATATAACTAGTAAATTAATCTATTAGTAGATTTATATTTTATAACTATAATAATTCTAATATAATATTATAGAAGTTTAATAGTACTAAGTTATATATAATATTAAATTCTTTTCTTTAGATTTTAATTATAAGATAATTAGTCTTAGAATTAATAATTCTATTATTATACTTAAATAATATTCTATTTAGAGTTATAATATTATAGAACTTTTCTTTTATTCTTTATAGTAAGTAGAGTTAGTTAATTACTACTAATAAAATATAATTTATTAATATTCTATAATCTATTTATACTATAAGCTAGTATTTCTTAATTTTAATATTTATAATAATATTAATTAAATTTCCTTTCTTAATAACTTTTAGAATTTTCTAATTTAATATTATTTTATTATACTATAGCTTTATTATAAATAGTTTATATTATTTTTTATCTAATTAATTTATTATTTAAGCTATTTTTACTCTTCTTTATTCTTAGATATCTATTTTAGAATATTTATAAGTATTCTTAGTTTATTAGTATTATTAGAAATATATTATATAAACTTTCTTTTCTAATTATTTAATTTACTAATTATTATAAGTATTCTATTATTAGAGTAAGCTTTACTTTATTTCTTTTTATTAGTAGAAATAATTCTCTATTTCTCTATATTATTATTTATTTTACTATCTATAGAAGATAGTATATCTTCTGTATATTATTATTTTATCTCTTTTTCCTATAATTAGTATTACTAAAGATATAATTTAATAGGATTTATATTATTATTACTATATTTTATAAGTTTTAATACTATTCTTTTTATTTCTAGATAGTTTCTATACTTCTAATTATAATATTATTTAATCTAACTATTATATTTAGTTATTACTTAATCTTTAAGTTCCTTATTTTTATATTATAATTTAATCTTAATTTTCTTATAAATCTTATATCTTAACTTATTATATAGTTCTACTAATAGCTTATTATAGATATATTTATTAGGATATTCTTTTTAGTTTTTTTTAAAGATAGTATATTATTCTATACTATAGTATTAATATATAAATTATTATATTTATTCTATAATATATTTATTAGATATTCTTCTATTAGAATATAGAAAGAAATTATTTTTAGCTTTTTCTATTTAATATATTTAGTACTAATTATTATAATAGATTATTTAAAATTCTAAAGAATAGTTATATATCTATATAATCTCTATATAGATTAATATTTTATATATTCTATTACTAAGTTATATAGTATTAATAGTATTATTTCTAAAAATAATTAGTTTTTTTAATATATCTAGATTCTATTTTTATATTCTTTCTTAATAGTATATATAGAGTTTATTATATTTAGTTTTAATTTCTATTCTTATAGAGAGATATTATTCTTATTTAGTTATAATTTAATAAATAAGATTATTAATATAATAAAATATATATTTATATTTAGTAAGTAGTTTAAATTCTAAGATTTATTTCTCTTATTTATATTTCTCTTTAAACCTTTAAAAAATTTATTAGATTTTCTTTTATTATTTTCTAAATATACTTTATTTCTTATACTCTTCTTCTTCTAGTATTTCTCTAAAGATAAATATATTCTTTAAAGGAAATTTAGAAATTATAATAGTTATAGTAGTTTCTTTCTAAAGAATTCTATAGATTATTCTTAAAATTTTTTAAATCTTAGTTTTTCTAATTACTTCTAATTACTTTTTACCTTTCTTAATAAGCTTCTAATTCTTTTTTTTATCTTTTTTAGACTTTAGATATTAAAATAAGATATACTTAATTTTATTATAGTTATAATATTTATATTTTTCTATAGCTCCTAGCTCTATAGAATCTATATATATTCCAGAGATTATAATATATTATTATTATAGTTTTCTAGTATTAGTAAAATAGTTTATTTTCTTATTATAAGTTTATTAATAATATTATTAGTTATTAATCCTTATAGTTATAATTATATATTTATAATTACTTTTTAACTTATTTTCCTTATAGAGTTTCTTTTATATTTTCTTTTTAAATTAATTAAAATAGAAAGATATAGTATATTCTTTATTCTATCTAGTTTTAATTAATAGTTAGAGATAGTAAGTACTAAAGATTAAATATAATTCTTTCTAAATAAATATATTAATTTTATATTCTACTTTTTACTTTTTATTTTAAATTCTAAAGATTTATTTAAAAACTTCTATAAAGTAATTAAAACTTATTATAATATTAATAGTTTATTAGTTTCTTTATTTATTAAAATATTCTTTTATAATAAATTTAAACTAATTAAATATAACTTTCTTAAGTTATAAATAGATATATATAATCTTTCTTTTACTAATATTAAATATAATAGAAAAGTAATTAAAATATACTTAGAGTTAAGTTATAAATCCCTAAAGTTTATTTTAAATTCTATTAAATATCTTAGATAGTAATAGCTTAAGTAGTTATTCTAATTCTTTTTCTTAAATAGTAGTTATAGTTTAAGTCTAGAGATTAGTATATATAATAGCTTACTATATTATAAGATTTATTATATTAGCTAACTTCTAATAGATATCTATAAAATATATATAAAGCTAATTAATTTAATCTTATAAAAGCTATATTTTCTTAGTATAGTTATTATTATTATTACTACTATTATTACTATCTTTATCTATAGTATTATTCTTAATAGTTAGAGTAGATAGATTATTATTAGTAATAAAAGTATATTATTATTAAGCTTAAGTATTATACTATATAGGCTCTAATACTACTATAGCCCCTAACTAGAAGGCTATAGCAGGTCTTTTACTATAGGTAGTTAGAGTATCTTTTAAATATAATAGTTAGTAGTAATTCTATCTGGTTATAGATTTAATCCCTATACTAGTCTATATATATAGAGCCTAGATTAGAGCCTCTGAAGATTTACTATAGAGCCTAGCTATAAGGCTCCGAGCTTTAGAGGCCTTATAATAGCCTAATAGACCCCTGCTATAGTAGTTCTTATTACTGAGATATAAGGTAGCTAAGTACTATAGCCCTAAGAGCAGGACTATCTCTCTTATTATAGAGGGGTACTTATTATACTATATAAGCTCTAATACTACTATAATCTCTAATTAGAAGATTATAGTAGATCTTTTACTATAGATAGTTAGAGTATCTTTTAGATATAATATTAAGATATTATAATAGCTATAATATCTTCTTTATTATTATATAGTAATTAAGATAAGATAATTAGCTAAATAAGAGTTATTAATATATAATAGTTAGATAATTTATACTAAATTAGGATCTAGAGTAAGCTAGAATTAGATTAATTAGATATTATTCTAAATAGTATAATTAGATTATTTTAAACTATATAATATAAATTACTATTAATATATAAATATTATAAAGCTAGTAATAATAGATATATAGATAATATTATTAATAACTATCTAAAAGAGTATTTCTATCTAAGAAATAAATATATATATATACTATTAGATTATTAAGATTTAGTAATAATTTATATTTATAGATTATAAGAATTATAATAAGATCTAAATAATTCTATTTTAATTAATAGTAAAAAATAGAGTTCTATATATAATCTATTATAGAAATAAAATTTATAATATAAAAAAATCTATTAGATCTATTAATTAGCTAGATAAATTTAAATTTTTTATATATAATAGATTTATTATATAATAATTAATAGTAATTCTATACTAGTTATAAGATATTATAATAATAACTATACTATATCTATTTTTATATTTATTTTTATTTCTAATTAATTTAACTCTTTCTATTTAATCTATTTAGCTATATTATTCCCTTCTATTTATTTAATAGGAGTAGATAAATAAACTAGTTTACTTATAGTAGATATTATTATTTATTAAATTAAAATATTCTTATTCTAAAGTATTTAATTATACTAATTAGAAGATATTTAATTTCTTTAAATTAATTAAACTAATTCCCTTTAAAACTTAGTTTAATAAAGCTTATTTTTTTAAATAGATTAAGTAATAAAAACTCTTTATAATAATTTTATAATACTAAAGAAAAGATATAGCTAGATATCTTTATTCTATACTTTTTATTCTAAAGAAATAAAAATAAACTATTTATATTTAATTAAAGATATTTTATATAGTAAAAATTTTTAGATTAATTTTATTAAACTAATTAATCTAATCTCTTATAATATTCTTATCTAGTTAAATAGATATATCTTTCTAGATTTAAATTCCTAAGTTAAAATATTATAAATTTATCTAATATATAATAATTAAAGAACTTATACTAAATAGAGTTTAAAGTAGATTAGAATTAAACTAATTAGAGTATTATTCTAAATAGTATAATTAGATTATTATAAACTATATAATATAAATTACTATTAATATATAAATATTATAAAACTAATAATAATAGATATATAAATAATTATAGATTTATTAATAACTATCTAAAAAAGTATTCTATCTAGTAAATTAAGTATATATATATACTAAGGAATTATTAATACTTAGTAATAATATATTATTTTAAATTATTAAAATTATTATAAAATTCTAATAATCTATTAATAATTAATTAGAAAAAATAAAATATACTATATAACTTAATATATAATAATATAATTTATAATATAAAATTCTTTCTCTATTAGTTATATTCTTAAAATTATATTCTATAGCTTATTAGTAAATTTTTTCTAATTTAATTTTATATTTTCTTTATAGTTTATAATAATATCTAACTATATATAGAAAACTTTTTATAAAAAAACCCTTTAATATAATACTCTTATTAATACTATATTATTAAAATCTTTAATAATATAATTAAAATATAATTATTATAAATTCTATAATTATAATTACTTTAGAGCATTGGTTCGGGCGTAGTTTTATGTTCAAAAACTTTGTGTGGTCTACATCTCACGTGTGCAGCCTGACCTGATCTTGGGATACCCCTTGATTACGGCGATAATTAACCACCTAAATCACACACATACTAGATGTCTAATTGAGGCTCGAGATCGGGCGCAACAGGTGGTAGTATTCCGCTTCAATCAGGACCACCACGCCGCTATAACGTACTATTCACCCGGCCCATCGAGCCCAATTGCAGCCATCCGAGCCCTATTCTAACCACCCGGTCGTAATACACACCATCCTCTAAAGATATTGAATTTGATTGCTTGAAGAGAGCCCGACCGACTTAATGAACCTGGCTATGTCCTTCGATCTCAATCTCCCCCAAGCTAACGAGCCTGTCCGACCTAAACGGCAAACAAGACTAGATACATCCAGAGAATGATTTTCTTATAAAAGCTGCCATTCACCGTTATGCGCAAATATAGAGGGAATTTTATTTTCTCATTTGGCAACGGGAGTATCTTATATATATAATAGAGATGCAAGTGGAATTTGTGCTCAACTAGTGTATGCAGGCCGGATCTTGTTCTGTTGCTTTTATACTTGCCTAACTGCGGCGCCATGGTTGCTATCATTCTTGTTGATGTTGTGCTTGAAGTCATCATCCTGGTCATTACTGACACTGCCCTCCAAAACCTTTGGGTTCCGTTTGTACGCTATGAACCAAGGTCCTTCGAACACGCCCTCGATCTCCTCAACGGTCATACCTGCAACCTCGGGAACCATGAAGAAGACATATACAAATATAATGAAGACCCAACCAGCAAAGAAGATAAATCCCCCCCAGTTGTGGAAATTGGTTAACATAACTGGCATACTATACTTAACTGCGTAGACAAAGATCCAGTAAAAGGAGGACCCTAGCACGGTACCAAAGGAGCGAATTTGGTTAGGCCATAGTTCAGAACCAAATACATAGGGTAGAATCAAGAGACCTATATAAATACAAGCACTTAAGTAAAAAGTCTTTCCTTTGAACAACTAGCCATAGGCGGCGGACAACAGCAACTTACCGACCGTATATCTAAACTCGTAGATAAAAAGCATCGCAATAGCACCTTGTACGGCTGCATCTAAAACAGGACCTTCCTATATCTTTTTTATAAAGACGCTGATATAAGTATGAGAGAACATTTATACTAGAATACTAATGAGTAGAGACTTCTGTCAGCCCAAGGCATTAACAAAGAGAAAAGATACGATCAGGGTAAACCAGAGCTTGGCAAAAGAATACATACCACTCAGAAATTTATTGTCTGCTGTTGATATCCCACCCTGGCCAACCATCTTCATAATAGTCACAAGGTATGATGTGATGGAATTCGCACCGGCCGGAGAGTTGAGCTAGAGTATAGGAAAGCATGACTTGTTGGAGGCAGCGGAGGTTAGTAGCTTTGGTGAACGTTTCTTTGGTGAGGGACCTGAAACTAGCTCGATCCTCAGTTTGCGACCAGGAAATGTCATGTTCAATCTCGGAAAGCTCGCTTGCTATCCGAGGGTGCTCTATGGGAAGGCCACGAAGGCGGACAAGATATTTAATAGCTTCTTCACGGCGGTTGACAAGTGTGACGATAATGCCACAACTTGAGGTCACCTAATTGAGCGGAATTTTATAAAGACTTGAATTTCTCTTCCTAATGAAGGGCTATGCCTATTTAATTTATATTGAATAATTGACCCAAGGAGTGGTCACGTGTGAACTGAGTTCTGATTGGTGAATCACTGCCAATGTGACCCACATCTCGTCACAACGCCAACGGGGGATTCGCAGAGGAAAAAGCTGGCCACAACGCAAAGCGCCATGTACATGCAGGGCCAAACCAAGAGATCTGGTACCGCAAACGGCTGTTTGGTACATGCATATAAATTCCATAGACGGTGAAATTAGCAACAAAAAGAGATGCAGAAACCGTAACAGGGTACCAAGAGGTTAGGAGACCTCTGACTCGGAACATAGAGGGGTAATCTAGCCGAATGAAGTAATTCCCGCCGGGGTTTGGCGAAGCTCACCCGCGCCCCACCCCGAATTCCGAACTTTTGAAGGCGTCATCAGCAAGAGAAAAACTTAAGAGCTCAAGTCCTCAGCCTGTTGTTATTGCGTGCCACTTGAATACTTTTTATAGCAAAGAGAAGTACCAGCTGAAAATAGAGTCTTACTTTCCTCTACCAAGATGGCTGTGAAACCACTTATTCAGGTCATCGGCTCTCTCAACACAGACATTACTGTGACTATACCCCGAGTACCTGAGGCCGGCGAAACCCTCAACGCAGATTCCTACAGCATTGGTGCTGGCGGCAAAGGGGCAAACCAAGCAGTCGCATGCGGACGAGCCGCGTTTAAGTCACTGACCGAGCAAGATATCCAGGTCGAGATTATCGGCGCGGTGGGAGCAAACGATCCACAAGTATCGTCGCTTCTTAAACCAATTCTACATGCCAGTGGTGTCGATACTGATGGAGTGTTAGAGATTGAAGGTGCAACTACCGGCACATCTACCATCTTTGTTGAATCAGACGGTCAGAACAGGATCCTGTTCTATCCCGGGGCAAACTACGACGGAATGCGCGATCCTTCACGGTTAATAGACATCGCCACTCGGTCGGACAATCGATACCCGGATGTGGTGGTCCTGCAAGGAGAGATTCCGCGCGAAACGACACTAGAATTACTCGGGACTTTTAATGACCAATCTAATAAGACGCAGATTGTGTTCAATCCTGCTCCTGCGTATCCCGAAGGCTTTCCTATCGAGGCTCTCTGCAACCTTGGCGTGCTCATCGTCAATGAAACAGAGTGCATGCTTCTCGCAAGGAGTATGCGGGTTGCCGCGCTCCCCCTGGATGTTGACCCAGAATCATTATCACGGAATCACCTTGATGACATAGCACACGGCTTTTGCGACACCGTTGGTGTGAAAATCACCATTGTCACCCTTGGCTCTAAAGGGGCATATTTCGCAACTCAGAGCGGCATTCGGGACATCGTACCTAGCGCGAAGGTAGACAAAGTCGTCGATACAACAGCTGCGGGTGATACTTTTGCCGGTTATTTTGCTGCAATCCTTGCCAGGCACATTGCATCGAATAAGAAGTGGGAGGAATTCAACGTTAGGATTGCGATCGAGGCTGCGAATACAGCAGCGGCGCGATGTGTGCAGAAAGCTGGGTCAATTCAAAGCATTCCGTTTGGTTATGAGCTATGTTGAATGCTCATTTCCTCAACGCCATTGATGCGCGTGTACCCGTGATTGTTTTCACAGTTCACGAAGCAATAACGTGGGCTTTAAAATAAATAGAGACTGCGCGCTTATATCTGTTCAAAGATATTCGCGTCCTTGGCATTGCCAATTAAACAACATATCCTGGTCATACGCTCACGTTAATATCGGTGGGGCAATTTTAGTATAATGTGCAGTAAATGTCATGTCTCCTATCACAACCTAGGGTGCAAGTCTTGGATAACACTTGTTCATTCCATTTCGCCCTTATGTAGTTCGAATTAGGATAGATAATAGACGATAAGACTAGAACATAATGAACATTTATTTCTTAAGTTACATGTTTTTCTTATAAGGAATATCGCGAAAGCAAGAGAATCAGATCCCTGCAATTCCCATTCAGTGATACAAACGGATGTATATAGTGCTTCGTCAAATTATATATCAGCATAATGCTCTGTCTTGTAAAATATGAAGTAAATTCAGAAGATTTAGAGGTGGTTTGGGTAACTTATCCCAAGTTTGTGTTTCGGTATCGGGCATCGCGATATTAATAATTGAATACACTGGTTTACAAATCACACTACATACCTTAAATAATCATTCTGTAATCATGGATCAATTGAAATTCATATTGGAAGCCACATAGTTTTAATTGTTTGGAGATACTGTTGAATTCTGTATAGACGCAAAATATAAAAATTTGAAATATTCAAACCTGGAATTCTACCCAGTCGGGTAAGAATACCATTTGGTTAGCTCGATCGTTTCTCACCGATGGCTGTAACTACCTATGTACCTAGGTAGATATTCACAAAAGCTTGCACTATTGTAGTTTCTATGGGCGTTCTACTAAAGTATATACCCAGAATAACTGTCTTGTCATGATTAACCGACCTAATGCTGGTTATTAATCACTTGAACAGCCGACTTGCCCTCAACCTCGGAAGAATCATATGTTTGGGCAATGCCAATTTCGGAGTCTGTGTGAATGGCTTTGCGGAAGCCGGGCAGGAGACGGCCACGTCCGTCAACCACAAACACACGATCATTGTCGCCAAGAAAAATGGAGTCAATATCCTCGAGGCTACGACCCGTCGTCTCTGGATAAAACAGGAATACAAGGATGGCAAAGGCGAAGTTGAGGACAAAAAAGATCATGTAAGTCTTCCACCGAATATTTGAAATAGCAACCGGGGTGATCTGGACGACTAGATAATTGAAAATCCAGTCGCTCGCTGCGCCAAGGGCTGCGGACTGGGCTCGATGACGCAGGGGCATAATTTCTGGAGCGTAGAGCCAGGGCACCGGAAGCCACGCAATACCGAAAATAGCTTCGAAGATAAAGAAAAAGGCTAGGGATGCCTTTGCTCGATACGGGGTGATTTCCTGCTGTAGAAGACCGGCCTATGATTTTTGTCAGTGTTCAGATACCGAGGCATAGGGTGATACTTATCACCTACCGCCAAGAAGCATAAAGCGCAACCCACGGAACTCCAGATCAACGGGGGTCGCCGACCGAGCTTGTCAATGTAAGCAATGCCAACGAAGGAGAAAACCCAGTATGTGAGACCCAGCCCCGCAGAAATCTGAAGGGCAGTTTCATAGTCCCAGCCAATGTCAGTCGTCATGGTATGTGGCGCGTAGAACACCAAAACGTTAATTCCACTGAGCTGCTGCATGGCTTGGAGGCCAATAGCAAGCAAGAAACGCCTACGAATTTTCATAGGTCCGCTCTTAAAACATTCCGAGAACCTCCAACGCCCGTCGGCTTGTTCAAGGGTGATCGCTTCATCAATGGATGATTTCATCCCTACAACGATTGGGTCCTGGTGGCTCAAGCCCTTCCCGCTTATTTGTGTGATGATGTCGATGGCCTCGTCATGGCGACCCTCTGGTTTAGTTAGCTTGAGGTCTACAATTTTCACAGGGTAAGTAGATTGATCATTTCTTACGCTGACTCAGCCATCGTGGTGATTCGGGGAGCAAGTAAGTCCAAAAGACTTGTAGAGCAATGAAAACGGCCTGAAATGCAATAACAAGTCTCCACTGGACGGCGCCGCTGGTGTAAGACATGCCTATGTTGAAATAGTACGCAATAACGATTCCAAAGGCAATCAAATTGCCCTCAATGGCAACATGTCGTCCTCGATTCTTCGCAGGCACAAGTTCGGATACCCACAGGGGAGTTGTGGCCGTATTGAAACCGTTTCCCCATCCGCTGAATAGAGAGTTAGCCTTATGCCATATATTTGATCTAGCGAACGTACCAAACAATACGACCCACGATCATCTGTGGAACGCCGAATGCCGATGCCTGGAGGACAGCACCAATTAACTGCAGGACAGCACCGATGTATATGCACCGTTTACGCCCCAGCTTGCTGCCTAGGAAGAAGACCGTGATTGCGCCAAAGAAGCAACCAATTCTACGCTTGGTAAGTACAAATTCTCCTGATTGGTAACGTTAAAACGTACTCATAGATAGCGTTGATTGTACCTAGCAAACTAGCTGAAGGATAGTTAAACTGTCGGAGGAAATCATCTGCAGCATTCAAGCCCTGGGTTGATTCTTAGTCTCCAAGCAAAGACATGGTGCCATTGTCCTCAAGGGATTGTATCTTACACCAAGTACGCCCTGGTCATAGCCGAAGAGCAAGAAACCCAGCGCTCCAGCCACCGAGATGTGCATTCTAAGAGTTCGGCCTTGGATGCCAAAGAAATATCTATGCAGAGCATCCTTTTGGTGAACGATTGGCTGCGACATATTATTGTCTGCCAACTTGTCTTTCTCGACAGACGTCATGATTGTAGGCCCGAGGGGTAGCTTAAGATTGAAGAACGACAAAAGTGGAAGATAAGAGGTGCTTTGAAATGCAAAAATAATCCCAATTATCGCGGGCAAAGCAGGCAGTTTAAATATATGCTTACTACAATAGGTGTGATTATCGATATCTCCCAAGGCCCTCAAGCAAGTTGTTTGAATACCTGCCCGGGGAATATGGGGCGTGGAGAAAATCTGGGGGCAGGGGTTACGAAAGCTGCATATGCTGCGGTACTCCGCATCTGGATTTCCAAGCGCGGGAAATACTCATGGGCATGGGGCGAAATCAGTGGAGCCCTATTCTTCGGTATTCGGGGAGTACTAGTTGATGGTGTGATTACAAGCTAGCTTGATACAGAGATTCTGCCCGAGTTCAACAATTCAGGCAAATCCCCAAGGGTTTTCTCTTTCGGCCTCATCTTTATTTGCCACGTACCTTCTTGCTCAATACACAATCGGACCGTCGTATGCATGCATGGCCATCTTGCTAGGCCCACTACAGGCGCAGAGCTCGGAGAAATGAAGTCGATATGGTATGCTGCCCACTATCCCTCAGCATATGCGTTGCAACCGCTGACAGTTATTTGCACAGCTCCACCTGCAAAGCAAGACATCTCAGATGTGGGTCACGTCTTGGGGAAAACCATCTACAGGTCACACTATTGACAGCGTCAAGGCGACGGAAAGCTACCCAAGTGCAGTAACTGCAAAAAGGCACGCTCACGGCCGGATTGCACGTATCCTGGCGCCACGTTTCGTCAGAGCCAGCTCTCTATTCTAGCCACAGAGGCGGCGAGCAGCCCGTCCCTGGAAGCCTGCTCCGTATCAACTCCATACGAGACGGTCACAAACAACATTGCGGCAGCAGATCATAGCCCGACTGATTATCCCTCGCATGGTGTCATCTCCGCCAACCCCCCAGCTGAACATAGTGCTGACCAGGAAGTTGGGCACCATGCAAGCTTTGGAACCACTGGTAGCTTCGAGACTGGCGATTCGCCCCAGAGCATGTGGATGTACCTGAGCCCAGCGAACCCGCAAAACTTCGAAGGGCTCAAAATTTGGATCTCTAACAAGTCCCATGTCACGGGGACTAACCCAACAACGGATCGTGCGGAGCTAAGTGCGAGAGCGCTCGATAATCTCCACGAGAAAGTCAAGATAAGTGAAGAGGAAAGAATAGTTTTTGAGTTTTATTTGCAGCATGCGGGTGTCTGGGTAGGTCTGTTGTCTCCAGATATGTGGAACATAATTACTAATAAATTTCGGAAGCTCGACATCGTGTCATTAGACCAGTGCTTTGCCCAGACTGTACCCCAGCTCTCAATCGAAACACCGGTTCTTTACCGGTCTTGCCTCGCCTACGGAGCCCGAATTATGTATCTTTGGGATCTGAAGTCACGCGCCAGCGCCGATGATTATCATAACCAAGCAATCCAGCTCCTCATACCCTTGCTCGGCCCCAAGATACCCACCGCCGCCACAGACGTACTACTCGCGATAACAGTGGTTCTCCGCATGTCTGAGCAGTTCTCCGAACCCGGTGAGGACGCGCAGTGCCACATGAATGGTGCATTCTCCTTGTTCACTAGCTCTAGATCCAAATGGGGTCCAGACCGGGTGGATATCCAGGGGACTTCCTTTTGGGTTTTCGTTCGGCAGAGCCTGAGGATATCTTTCCTGTCTGAACAGGAATGCCGCTTTGACCTCAATCTTGTTGATGACAGTAACATGCTAGCTCCAGCACGTGATGATATCTGGACAAATAGAATGACTTACATACTCGCCAAAGCATGTCGCATTTGCTGGTCGCCCACCATGAAACCCGAGGAGCTGGATCGTAACCTGGACACGCTCGAGACCGAGGTCAACGAGTGGCGCGGCGCGCTGCCGCAGACCTTTGAACCTTGGTATTTCAATCATGCACCATCGGAGCCGTTTCCAACGATGCGGTACTTTAGCCGGTGGCATGGTAAGTCCATCAAAATTTTCATTGTCGCCCGTAAATGATGGAGCAGGCCCTGACCCTTTCGACTGGAGCAGTAATTGCTTGGCAGCAGTACTACACGGCAAAGACTATGATTGCTGTTTACCGACAGAATTTACAACAGACAAGCTCTTACAGGCAATTAAATGACTATCTAAATGTATGCGTACTCACCCAATCTCCGAGACTGGGCGTTGCTTTTAACATAGTATGCGTGTTGATAGAATACTATCTTGCCACCAGCGCGCTTGGCATGTGGGGTGGTCCTGTCGGAAAAGGATATTGGTGTTGGGATCAACGGAGCACATCATGCCTACTGGTGTGGACAGTTCTTCACCGGCTGTGAAGAACAGCGGACATTGCTTAGATGGCTGAATGACTTCATGGAGCAATCGAAATGGCCGAACAAGACAACGATCAAACGGCTTCAGGAGCTTTGGCGCCTGGACGAAGCAGGGACCAAAGACTCTAGCCAGCCTCCGATAATTTAGTAATGGGTTTATATTTAAGACACTATCTTGAGTGAGAGGCTGAAGATACATTAGTGACCATCTCCTTGCATTCGAAGGCAAGCACACACTTGGGGGTACCCTCAGTATGTAGATAGATATATACTAAGGATGTAAATGCCCTCCTGGCCACATATCCCACCATAATGTCTGTACTCAGCTATCCTATAGGTCCATACTTGGAACGCGAAAAATCTAGCTCTTACTATACTAGATAGTAGACCCTGAAAGACGTGTAGAGTGAGCTTCTAGTTCCTACTATTGCGTTCTAGCTTTGGCTTTGACTATCAATTCCTTGGGGTTGAAATTAAATCGTTCCAACATCAGCATGTCGCATCCCTCCTGGGCCAGCTCCCACTCAAAGTTGAGAACCAGGGCTGCCATCACAAGAGATACTTCCATATATGCAAGATTCCTGCCAATGCAAGCCCTGGGCCCCATGCTGAACGGAATACAGTAATCCTTGAGATTCTTCGACTCCGTCTCATCCCAAGCACCAGACTCTTCTTCCTCCGGCATCCAGCGCTCAGGGATGAACTCGAGCGGTTTTCGGAAGAGCGACTTGTTGCGGTGCAAGGTATAAATAGAGGCCGAGACGGTCACTCCTCCGGGGATGAAGTGGCCGGCGATCGTGGCTCCGGCACCCGTGACTTGTCGAGGAAGACCCCGAGCGACTGGCGGGCGACACCGCCAGTTCTCTTCGAGCACAGCGCGGAGGTAGGGAACCTGCTGCAGGGCCGTGGTCGAGAGAACCTTCATTTTTCTCGGCTCACCAGCAATATCGGCGGTATACACTGTGGAGAGGGCTGCATAGAGCTTTTGCTGTTTCTCAGGATTCGCCGCAAGATGGTAGATGCAGTTGGTCAAAGTAGTCTGCGTAGTGTCGTTTCCAGCATCAAGCATGGTCGCGCATTCAGCTACAATCTCGTCTACCGGCATCGGCACTGGCCGTTTCTCAGTGGGTGCAGTGGGAAGGCGAGAGAACAGGTCATACCCGTCAGGCTCGTGCTTCAGACGATAGTTGACCATGGCGCGAGACATTCCCTCGAAGTTGCTACCCGAGTCATTACCATGGACGAACCAGAGAAGCTTACGGCCAAGCTTGTAAAGCGGTAGAGGCAGCTGAGCTAGTGTACTGTTGAACCGACTAGCAGAGTGAAAAGTATCCATAGCGTTGACGGTTTTCTCACGGCCCATCTTGTCTGCGGACGGACAGAGGTCGTTTCCCACTGTGAGAAATCCATAGTCTCTCGTGAAGAACATGCTAGTGATCGCATCGTATGACAACATGTTGAGCCAAGGGCGAACATCGAAGGCTCCATCAGAAACCGGGTAGCTATCATCAGGTCCAATATTACCTCCGGCAGCTTTGATTTCCAGAGCAGACAACAACCTTCCAACGCATTCCATGACCCGAGGCTCCATAGCAGTGATCTCCTTAGCCGAGAAGACATGGGCCAGACTACGTCGCTTGGCTGCATGGACTGCCTTATCCGTGGCCTGGGACATGGATGGGTTCCCATCAGCGATGTGAGAATAGAATTCAGCCTTGACAATAGGTGCTCCATGGCCGTATATGTCCTTGTATGCCGCAGGATCGGTGAAAGATATGTGGTTTGGGGCAACTCGGACCACTGGTCCCAGCTTTTCATGTGCGTCATGAATTGCCTTGGTTTGGACACACTTCCAGGACTGCCACATGCTCCATAGAGGTGTAAATGCCGCAACAGATGGCGCTGGGAATCTTCGAAGGTTTTTTGGGTCAACATAGTACCGCCCCACGGTCCATGCGATAACCCCAGCACCTAAAACCATAGGGATCAGTCCCAACCACAGCGCTTGACATGTTGGGTCCTCGACGAAAAGTAGACTGAGGGTATCGACCACGAACATATTGAGAGTGAAAAGTTTGACCTAAGTTGGTATGACCAGGTTGACTAGAGGCAATGCTGTCTACCTAGATTTTGAAGATTGCCCAGCGCACACATGGACCGCAAATATATCCCACGGGGACCTTTGAAAATGGACCCCATATACACCTCAGCTCTGTCAATCGGATAACTATTGGAGTTCATCGAGTGACTCTAACTGGTCACATTGAAAACCTGAAGCGCAGATGTTGTCAAGATGCAAGGTCGGATTTACCTGCTTGTTTTGGCAGTTTCTCCCGAGTTCTGAAATTCCGAGCTTCCCGAGTTTTGGGTCACGCTAGATGTATTACAAACTTCCTCGTGTTTGGGTCAACAAGGTATTTAGGATGGCAGTGGATCCACTGATGGCCAGGCGGTACATACTATATCAGGCTGGTTTGAAAGCTAATCAGCCTCGCCATGGGATCACCCCCACAGAGACCCACCTGGACAAGTAAAAATCCATCACGGAATATACGTAATAAGCAATAAAAGTTTTACTAAAATTGCACTATATGGAAGAAAAGTCAGATTTTTAGATAGGAACCATGATAGAGCTATAGTACCTGCAAGGCTCATTTCTATGCCAAACCCATAATCTCAGCAAGATACCAAGACGCCTATCAAAAACGTATAGCTCAGTGGTCAATAAAGAACGTAATTTAGGCTGCTAGAGCTATTAGACCTTACAAGGTTGGTTTTATGATTCTGTCAAACGGAAACCAACGGCCAATAGCTATGAAAAAGCAGTGATAACAAAGCATCTAACCAGACATTTCTGTAGCTAAGCTAAGAGGTGCTCGAAGAGAACTTGGTGAAGCGACATATTGCACCAACCCTAGAAGTGAACAGGTAAATGGTTCAAAAAAAGAGAAGGGGGGGAACAACACTGCGACCTAGGGATGCTGGAGAATAGAGAGGCGTGGCCTTTCTGTGGGCTCAGGCTGGCTCTCTTCGTCTTGTGAGCTGTCTACTCTAGCTGAATCTACCGAGGCTGTTAGGATTAGGCCTTCATAGACGGTTATATGGCTATAATATTCGTAAAAGAATGGTCGTGTGAGTTGGTTTTATCTAGCTGTGCTGAGGGGGGAGTTTATGACCGCGATAATGCCAACGCCGCAGTCACCGATCTACCAGCCAGAGCTTGGTGAGCGCTTCTTTCACAGCGATATTAACAGCCACGGAGTGTGAATGACTTAGCATGAGCCGCAAAATGAGTGCGTACGGGCTATTAAGATGTCCTACAATCACACCCTGGGTGGAGACTCATGACCAATCCAAATGCTGCTACCGCGAACAACGACAGCGGCATAGAGTTGCGGCATCGAGTATCCACCATCATATCAAGTTATCAAGCGATGATCTCATGAACCTAGTTGCAGAGATGTACGAGTCCAAACTTCGCCCATAACCACGGGGCAGAAGAACTCATAGAATTAATATTATTTAAAGGGCGTACTAGATTATATATTTTGAATACTGAAATGCTTCGGCGAATTTGACAACTGCAGGATGGGCGGTCGACACTATAACATGCATTATCAGTAAATTTCTAGCCTCCCAGATGAGTCCCTTTGGATTAATGTGCTGGATTACCCCTTACTAGTAGTTATGCTGCCCGTTCTAAAATGTGCCCTGAAGTTGACCGTTTTAGATCGAGCATAAGCTACTAAATGTCTTTGATGGGGCTCTATATCAAGAGCGTAGATGGATCATTGTGTTTCAGCAAGAGGTTGCAACTAATGCGGTATGGATGATCCTCCAACGCAACACGCAGCTCCTGTTGGGCTGCAGCTGGTTGGATGACGTTTCCGGCAGAAAAGGATGGTTGGTGTGTTAGAAATATTAGATGAATCCGGAGGTACTCCTACTATGATGGAGAACGTATTACAGACTTTAGGTCGCGAATCCATGTTCCTGGATTCGTCATTACTGTATCCCGAACACAGATCCTCGCCGCTCTGTGGTCCGCATTGCGAGCCTCGTAATGTGCGATGAGCATGGGTAGATCTGCAATAACAAATGTTTAAAACGAAAACACCTGATCCTCTAGCTTGCTGACTGGTCTGGCCTTGTGAAACCCCAAAGATTCAACGAACTGCTTTACGGCTCCCACCATTGGTAGTGGGCCACACAGCAACAACTTAACGTCGTCAGACGGCGTTGGTAGATGTTTCTGTCATATACAAATGAGCAAATTGTTTCCATAAAATAATCAAGTTAATCTCTGATCTTACCGTGACCATATCCTCAGTAACATATCCGATTCCTCCTTCCCAATCTTTAGGGGGTTTATTAAGCACGTAGTGGACGTTCAGATTCTCATCTTTGAGAACCAGTTCGTCCAGTTCATCTTTTAGCAAAATGTCCTCATACTGCACATTAGCGTATATGAGATGAATTTGAGTTTTATCCCCCTTTCCATTGGCCTTGGGCCGATTATTGGTGATCGCTCGGATAATTTGTAGCATGGGTGTGATACCTGTACCGCCAGCTATCATACCAATGGCCCGGACCATGTTGGGCTGGTATACCATAACACCCTTGGGACCTCTAACTTCCACCTTTTCGCCAATTTGCATTGTATCGAGGTATTTGGACATGTTACCGTGCGGATATGTCTTCACCATGAGATCCATATAGCCCACTGCGTCAGGCAGGGAAATGGGCGTATATGAACGTATCACCGGCTTTGGGTTACCAGGAAGCAGTGCTCGGAGAGAGATATGTTGCCCAATGGGAAGGTTGAGGGTGTCAGAAGGCTTCGGTAGCGCAAGACGATATATGGAGACGTTGCCTGACACTCTTGTCTTCTTTACTAGCTGTAAGTCGCGAAACTCGTCCCGGTGCAGTATTTGACCTACAACACAGATCGCGGTTAGCTATAAAAATATTAATGTGCGATACATTAGGAAAATCAACTTTATTACTTTCTGAACGCAGTGGTGCAAGATAATAGATTATAACTGCGATGGATAGGGATAAGACAGCGAACGCTATGCTGGAAGGTTGGTCCATTATCATCATTAGAGCGACTGGTCGAGTTGGAAGGATATGGGTACGTCTGGGGTAACTCTTCCCTTCAAAAAGTAAAGGATGGCAGCCTGTTACGATACTGACAACGGAAACTAGATCTCTATCAGCAATTGGAAGTTGATCTAATCTATATCTTATGTGATTAAGCATTTCCATCTCAAGCTTGACAAGGAGAGCAACACTCATGCTCTACTTCAACAAGTTTAATGGAACTAAAAAAATTCTCCTTAGCTGTTTCGCTACTTGTCACTTGTTGTGAAGTGCAGCTTCGGCCGCGGGAAGTGTTGAGATGGAATAACCACTGTACTATACTCAATTAAGTCATTCTCGCCGAGAACAAATTCGTCACAGAAAGAGTCTTTGCTGAGCTAAGTATTGCGTGGCTTGCTTAGTTGTACTAGGGCTGCACCATGCGTCAATCTAGACCAGGTCGTAATTATTTTGCAGGCTCCAGATTAACCTTTTCCCATGTTCAGCATGAGAGAATAGTGGAAACTTCTTAGACCTTAGACACCCACAGACCAATAGTCGCCTTGGGCCTAATGTAGCAGGTGGATAAGCCGAACCCCAGTAGTTTTTTTATCGGCGGAAACTACTGGAAGTGGCATAGCTCGACAAGTCGGAACGGTCGGCATATGTGAAACCGAACTAGAAACAGGACCAAGCGGGTACTATCTTGGGGTGTGATATGCAAGTCTGCCTAATTTGTATAGGTAATACCTAATAGGTACCCTAGCTATTAAAATAGATAGGGAAGTACCTATATATTATTAATAGATCTATATAATCTAACTTTTATAAATCCCTATCTCTTTTATTAGCTTAATTTACTATCTTTAAGTATTTATTTTAATAAGATCTTATAATAATAGTATTTTTAGTATTTTTAGTATTTTTAGTATTTAATATAGCTACCTTCTGATCTAATAATATATTTTAAACTCTCTGGATAATTAGTATATTCTAGAATAGTAAAATCTTCTCCTAATCTTATATATCTTAAATCTATTAGTTTAATAAGAAAGTTTTTCTATTACTAGAGCTACTCTTTAAAGCCTAGTATAATAGAAAACTTAATAATAGTAAGTACTAGTTTATAAAGATAGTTCTTATTTTCTTTATTAAGAAGTTTAAAAAGTAATTCCTTTATAATAGTAGATAATTAATAGGAACTATAGAATTTAAATATTATTATTTTTAAAACTATTAGTAAGTATTCTATAATATTAAGTTTTAGAGTAATATAAAGTATAAGAAGGATATAGGAATATTAGTATTATTAGATAAGAATAAGTAAAAGATAAAGTAGATATAGCTATATATTAGAAATAAAATAATTTAGAATAATTTTTTTATTTTAAATAACTTTAATTTTAATAAATAGTATAAGATATTTATAAATAATCTTTTAGCTTATTATTATATTATTAAAACTAGTAATAATATAAGTTTTAAAGAGATAATCTAGATAATATAAGAAGCTAATTCTCTAATAAGTAAGCTAGCTAATAATAATATAACTAATATATAAAAGAAGGAAATAGCTAAAGAAATTACTATTAATTCTAAATAGATTAAGAAAAGTAATATAGAGATAGTCTTATAAGAATTATAGACTATTTTATTATTATAAATACTTATACTAGTTTATATATATTCTTAAACTATTTTAACTTTATAGTAAGATTTACTAGGAATAAGTAGGAATAATATTATTTCTTTTATAAAGAAAAAAAAGATATTATAAGCTAATCTAGATAATAGCTTTAAGTAATTAGTAATTATATTTAAAATATTATAATCTTAATTATATATAGTAACTATACTTTTAATCTTATTTAATAAACTATAAAAAGCTCTAGAGAATTACTTTATATTTCTTAGTAAGAATAATCTATAGATAGTAATAAAAATAGTAGAATAAATAAATTTAAAGCTAAGAAATATAATTCTATAGTTAAATTTACTATTAGAAAATTTAAAGAATTTATATATTAAAATAAAGTTTAATCTCTTATAGAACTATAGTTTATAAAGCTATTCAGAAGTTAAAGTAGAGCTAGATTTAAAATAGTCTTACTTTTCTATCTACTAGCTATTTTCTAATTTATTTTTTTATTTATTATAATATATATATATTTATAAATTATTCTACTAAACTAGTTATTTTAACTTAGAAAAACTCCTATAATCTTTATCTTTATCTTTTTCTTTACTTTCTATCTTAATATATAAATTATACTACTTCTAGATCTAATCTATAATAAGTTTCTATAACTACTATATAGAGTAGCTGGAGATAATATAATTAGTATACTAAGTTATATTTATAAATATCTATCTATTAGCTATAGTAAGTACTTCTATCTCTCTTCTTAAGATCTACTATAGTAGAATTCTATTTAATATAATAAAGTTATTTAGATCTATTATAATATATATAATTTTTATCTAATTAGAAAAGAGATACTTAGATATACTATACTAAATAATCTTTTACTTCTACTTATAATAACTAAATATTCTTTTAATCTAGCTCTATAACTAGATATAATAAAGATTAAAAAGCTTCTTAGTATTCTATAGCTATTTATTATAATTACTAAAGTCTTAGAGATAATATATACTTTTAAAGAGTATTATTATTCCCTAGCTTAGACTAAAGCTTATATCTATAAGAAGAAAATAATTCTATAGGATATTAAGAGATCTTAAGTTTATATATAATAGTAATATTAAATTATAAACTAAGCTCTTAGCCCCTATTAATATATATATAAATAGCCTATTAAAAGAAATAGCTATAAGTATATTTTATAATATATTATTCTTATATAATTAGAATCTCTTCTAGTTTATAAGTAGAATAAATATTAGAATATATATTTTATTAATAGTTTTAATTATTCTATTAAATTATATAAACTTAGGGTTTAATTTAATTTTACTTAATAGATAAGTTAAATCTAGCTATTTAATAAAGTAACTATAAAGATATCTTATTAGATTAATAACTATATAGAAGATATAGAATATATCTATTTAGCTAATTTTAAATCTATAGATTATATTCTTTTATAGCTTATTATATATATAGATTTAAAGAAATACTATAATTTTAAATTTAATTATCTAGAACTTTATTACTATTAGAGATATATTTATTTTTAATTACTTATAAAGTAAATAAAAGATTATTTTTATTATCTAGAATATATAATAAAATTATTTATCTAATAAGAAAAGAAAATATAATTTATAATTAGCTACTTTAGCTAGATTATTTTAATACTACTTCTTTACTTTCTTATCTTTAGAAAGTAGTTTATATAGTTATTAGATAGGAAAGTTTTTATTATCTAGGTTTTTCTTAAGTAAATTCTAGATAAGCTAGATTAATATAAATTTATATTTATCTTTATTATCTTTAATTAGCTACTTAAGAACCTAAGGAGAAAAATTAGAAGAGATTATTATTAGAAGAACTATCTTAATACTATAAGTAGGATTATAAAATTTATATAAAAATTAGATAGACCCTTAGATAATATAAAATATATAATTAATAGTTTATTTTCTTAAATCTAAATAATATATATTAAATAGTAGAAAAGAGAGAATTCCTTAGTAACTAAACCTCTTATAGATATTAAAGCAGCTCCTACTAGTAGAATATATAAAAGTTAGGAGTATAATAAGATAATAGAAGAATTATATAGAGTAGATAAATTTATATAAAGATTATCTACTAATTTAAGTAAGGTTAGTATTTCTTATAAATTTATACTATTAGGCTGTTATTAGACGGACTTACGTATCACACCCTTGGAGTGACCAGGAAATCTATTCATATCCGACGAATCAATACTCATGTGAATGGCGACTTCAAGATGATTTCTCTTCTGTGCGCGGTCGGCGGTATTATACGAGAAAATTCTGAACTTCTCATCGCATACTCCGTCGGCTTGCCAAGGCTTTCTATAGGAAGGTTTTGGCTAGTAAGATGGGATTACTATCCGGTAATGCCAACGTCGGCCTGTTCGGGTTTGCCAGGCTATTTAGCAATATAGCCATGAGCTAGGTTCGGCACATTAACTCAAGTATATATAAACACATAGATGAGTACCTTTGCACTGGAACTTTCTATTTCCAAACAAACCGAACTCTTACAAAGAAATATTTCTCGCGGATTTCGATAATTTCGAGCACAATCACTTTTAAAACTGGCATTCAGTTCTATTCTGGATCGTTAGACCTATCAAAACTAGCCGACTCTATTGGTTCTAACCTTAATTATTCGAAATACTTAATCCGATCTCATATTTTTTTTCTCCCCGCTCTGAGGTTCTGCAATCTTGATAACTATCACGGAATGCTAGAAATGCCGCATTTTGAAGTATCAGAATTGATATTTCTAACGCTTCCTGTGGTAATAACTGCCTTCCTTTTTATCAATATCAATAGTTGGGTATTTACGAAAGATATTTCTTCAGCCACAGATACCAAGTGCCTTGATTCAAACACTGGAGACCCAAGAGACATCATCAGAAAAATGAACGATTCAGGCAAAGATTGCGTCATATTCTATGGTTCCCAGACTGGCACCGCTGAAAGTTATGCGTCTAAATTAGCTAAGGAGGGCAAGAATCGATTTGGGATGGAAATTATTATCGCTGATCTGCAAGATTACGACTATGCTAACCTCGATCCTATGTCTAACGATAAAGTTGCGATGTTTGTTTTGGCTACCTATGGCGAAGGTGAACCTCTCCTCCTTAGAAGTTAATTTTAATAATATAGATAAGTATCTTAATTTTACTAATAAAATAGCTATAAAAGATATTAATTAGTAGAGAAACTAGCTAGATAGTAATATAAGTCTAATTAATTCCTAGTTACTAGTAATTAATAATAGTTTATCTAATTATAGAATTTTAAAGTTAATAGAGATTTTAGTAAAAAAAAATAAGTTTAGAGTTTATATAGTAAACTTTAATAAAATACTAATAAACTACTTTATCTAAATAATAGATAAATATAATATTTATAGGAATAGAAGAGTAATTCTAATACTAGAAGAAATAAAAATAAAAGTAAAATTAATTAATAATTAGTAGAATTAAAAGAGAATAATTTAATTATATTCCCTTAGATAAAAAGATTACTATTTTCTTAATAAAACCTATAATAAATTAATAGCTAATAGTAAAATAGAGCTAATAAATCTATTAGCTTTAATAATCTATTTAGTATTTATAGTCTAATATATAATTAAAGAAAAATATAAAGAAAGAGTTATAATTAATCTCTAACTATTAAATAATAATAGAATACTAAATATATATCTTTTACTAGATTAAATAGATATTTTATTAGATATAAAAGAAAAGAAGTTTTTTATTATATTTAATATAGTTATTTCATTCTATATAGAAGGCCCGCTAACTATAGCAGTTTCCTCTACTGGAAATTATACCCTATCTATACTACTGCTATAGATACCTAACTGCTCTAAAAGTATATATCTTTTTCTACTGGATATAAATTTAACTATATTTCCTCTAGATATCTAAGTTTTAATTACTAGATTTTCTACTACCTTTCTCTAGATATCCTAGTTTTAGACCTTATTTTTTCTACTATAAGTATCTAGAATTAGAACCTTATTAATAACTATTATTATTAATAGTTACCCTAATAGTTACTGTTTTATACTTCCCTCTAGATATATAAGTATTATACCTATACAGGGTTTTATATAGAGCCTTATAATAATATATCTTATTATTTCTAGATTAGGTATATTTACTCAGCTACTCTGCTAGGATCTTAACCTAACTACCTTAACTTAAAAGAATATAAAAGTACTCCTAATCTTTCTTACTATCTTATTACTAAGAGAAATATATCCTATTCTATTAAAGGTACAGCAGCTATAAAACCAGCAGTAATAAGCGAATACTAATTACTCCCAGAATCCAAGATACCTCTATATCCGCTTAGGTAGAAATCAGCCTTACTAATAATATATATTATTAGGAGGATAATAATACAGAGTAATTATATAAGATAGACTATAATCAGTACCTGAAATTATATAAAAGTACCTTAAGCAGGCTATAATATAGTATTCTAAGTAAATAATTTACTATAGTTACAGAATAACCTTATCTATATTAGTATAGAGCTAAGTTACTACTAAGAATATATACTTTTTAACTAATAGATAGTTAACTGAGTAGCTATATCTTTATTACTAAGATATTAGCCCGGCTATATACTAGCTCTTAATTACTACTGTACTATACTATAATTTCTTATTAAAATAAAAGAGGGGTTAATTAAGTAGAAAGAGAGGAGAGTATTAGCTAATTGCTGAGCTGCCTATCCCTGATATAGCTACCTCCGGCATGAAATATCACCAGACATGCCGCTGATCTATTATCTCGTTAGCTCCGGGCTATATCTCAGCTGGCTTCTTCTGTAGGATAGGGGTTCTCCTGGCGCCGTGATAGGAGTTTGCTTAGTCCTTGGGCAGACAGTGGCCGCGAGACTCCCTTTCTCATCACTTAGTATATCTTACAACCATGGGACTTACAGTTAGAAGCCTCATCTCTCCATCGCCTACCGCTACTAGCATTAGGTAGATATCCTCAATCCCTATCTGCTGTCTGTTATAAATTATATTGTTATATACTGAGTTATATAGTAGACCCTACTTTTTCTAACTAATTAGTAATAGATTATTAGGATCTTATAATAATTCTAATAATCTAGAATACTAGATTATTACTAAGTATTAATAATCTACTACTATATATATATATATTTCTTTTATTAAATAGAACTTTTCTTTAAATAGTTATTAATAATATTATCTATATATCTATTATTACTAGCTCTATAATACTTATATATTAATAGTAACTTATTTTTTTTTATTAGTTTTACTATAAATAAAAGTATATTCTAAGATTAGATAATATATAACTAGATTATATAATTTTTCTAAGAATATAATTAGTAGTTTATATCTAAATCTTTAATACTATAAGATAAAGTTAAAATTAAATACTTTTAGTCTGAATATAGATATTAATATCTTAAAAACTTTAATAATAGGAGCTATTTATATAGCTAGATATATAAATAATCTAGCTATAATTATAGCTTCTAAAGAGAGAAGCTTATTATTTAATAATAATAACTATTTTTTCTTTTTAACTTAAAGCTTATTTTAATTAATTAATTAATTAATTATATCTTACTATTAATACTAAGTATTTATAATATATTATCTTCTATAATTATCTCTATTTATAAAGCTTTAGTTACTATAAATAATATAGATCTTAATAAGATAATAGAGATTATAAGAGATAATAGTATATAGCTCTTAATTAAGTATATCTAATATATATCTCTCTAAATAATTAAAAGCTTACTTATAGTAATAAAGCTACTAATAATATTCTAGATCTAGTAGTTATATCTACTAGATCTATTCTTATATTATATAGTCTTTAGCTACTCTATATTATTAGTACTTAAAGTAAATAAGATATAATTAAATTAAAAGCTATATCTTAATAATAGCTATCTACTTATTTATATATATTATAATCTGAGGTTTTCTTAAACTAATTAGAGTAGAGATAGCTTTTAAGAATTAATTAAAACTAAGCTTTTTCTATTTTAGAATAATATAGTTTAAATTAAGATATATTAGAGTTTATTTTAGTTTAATCTAGAATTATATATATTTAGAAATAAAAAAGTTAGTTACTTTTAAGATTATAAATTAATTTATCTCTATAAGTATAATATATATTTACTATTATAGGAAATTTTTATTAGAAATAATATAGATTTAATATTAATCTAATATCTATTTATATATACTTAATTATACTATATAATAAATAGTAATTTATATTATATAGCTAATAAAAATTTAATTATACTATTTAGAATAATACTCTAATTAGTTTAATTCTAATTTACTTTAAACTCTATTTAGTATAAATTAACTAACTATTATATATTTTTTTTTTTTAAGGTTTTTACTATATATAAGGGATATCCTAAGATCAGGCTATATATAACTAGATCTATATAATTTATTTTTAATTAAATTTCTAATCTATATCTAACCTTTAACTCTATTTTTTTTAACTTTTTATTATATAGCTAGCTAAAATATAGATAATAATATCTCTAAAAACTCTAAGAAGGGCTTATTAAGTATATAACTTAGCTATAGACCCTAAGGAGGAATACTTATTATCTATAATTAATTATAATATCTCTCTTAAGCTAAAATAATTATAGTAGTTATTATCTAAGATAAACTATATTTTATAGATTATAAGAAAAATATCTTATTATTACTAATTACTAACTATCTCTTCTTATAATTATAATAATAGATACCTCTAATATTATTATCCCTAGTAATTAGGGCCTGGTTATTATAAGTAACCAGGTTCTTATATATATAATAATAGTTATTAGTAATAATTCTTAAGATCTCCTTTTTAATATTTAATATAATTATCTAAGCTTATACTCTATTACAGGCTTTCTTATAGTAATAAAGCTGCTCTTAACTATATAAGCCTAATAGCTATACCTACTGGAACTATTACTTTATCTCCGAGCTAGCTAGGTAATATTAATAAACCCAGTTTAAAATAGACTACTTAGAAAGAACTATAATAATATTCCTCTAGTATTTAAATATTATTATAATCTAACTTATAACCTATAGTTCTAGTATATAATATACTAAGTTAAGTTAATTAGGACTAAAGTAGCTTTTAAAGTTAAATAAAAGTCTATTTTTATTAGTATTATTAGATAGGTAAAAGAGAATTAAATAGAATTAAATTATTAAAAAGTTTATTAGATAGAAAAATTAAATTAAAAAGATTAATAAGATAGTATTTAGAATATAGTAGATTAGTTAAATACTACTATAGATTATTTAAAGAAAATTATAATAGCTAATTATAAAGTTACTATATACTAATAATAACTAAATATAGTTTTATATAGTACTAACTATTATATATTAATAACTTTTATTTAGCTAATTATCTTATTTTAATTACTATATAATAATAAAGAAGATATTATAACTATTATAGTTCTACTAGCTTAGTAGTAGAACTCTATTACTAATAATCTATCTACTCTAAATAATAATAATACTATAGATAAAGATAGTAATAATAGTAATAATAATAAAAATAATAATATTAAAATTAAGTTTCTATAAATTTAAGTTCTTTAGCTCTAGAAATACTTTATAATTATATAGTAGGAAATAGTTATTACTATTATTCTTATAGAATAATAAGTTATTTAGAATACTAATCTTTAGATTTAAACTTAAACTATAGCTTAGAAAAGAGAATTAGAAATATTATTTAAATTATTATTATTTAAAATATTTAATAGAATTTAAAATAAATTTTAAAGATTTATAATTTAACTTTAAATATATTTTAATTATTTTTTTATTATTTTTAATAGTAATAAATAATAACTTATTTATATCTATTTATAACTTAAGAAAACTATATTTAATTAGTTTAAACTTATTATAAGAGAATATCTTAATAATTAAAAAAACTAATAAACTATTAATATTATAATAAGTTTTAACTATTTTATAAAAACTCTTTAATAGATTTTTAGAATTTAAAATAAGAAATATAAAGCTAAATATAAAATTAATAAACTCTTTTAAACTAAATCTATCTCTATTTTTAGTAGTAAATATCTCTAGTTTTTAATAAAAACTAGATAGAACTATAAGTATATTATATCTTATTATTTTAATAGATTAAAAAAAGAAGTTTAAAAGAAACTCTATAAAAAAGATAGATTAGTAAATATTTATAAATATATAACTATAGTTACAGAGCGGCCAACCTATGAAGAGCTGAACGATCCGCGCGTTGAATGCCTTAACGGTTGAAACCAGGCCGCGGCTGAGTATGCACCTAAGCGCTTTTCTATAATTATACTCCGATTATTTTTATTGTAGTCTAATTAAAGACGCACTAGCTTTACAATGGCCTTCCATCCCACCCTTTTCTATTGTTCGTGTGCATTAATTATTCACCAACCCCTCAGCACAACGAACTCAAAGGTCAAGAGTTTTTACCTCTAGCGTAGATTTCACGTAATTTTATTGATTTCTAAGGTTAAATATTTTCTTACATGCATTTAGTGTTGAGACTGACACCGCTGAGTTTAGAAACAACTAGCGAGGAAAAAAATGGACAAAGACCTTGAGGTTACATGCAGGAAGCGTTCTCGCGAGAAGATCAGAGGTTATCAGGGTCTCGATTGCCATGGCTGTGGATACTGGATGGATAAAGGATACTTGGCGTTCAAATTGTACTTGGAATGGGAGTACGACGATGGTTCCTCTAGGGGCGGGTCGTACTTCTTTTGCAGCTCGGATTGCCGGCAGGGTGAGGAATACGATGTAAGAACTGCCCGACTCACAATGCCTCGATAGACAAGGAAGCTCTAACACTTTGTTTTCTCAAATAGTTGCCTTGATGAGAGAGTGTAGAGATCAGTCGACGTCTTCGTCTGCGAGTTCCAGCTCATTGAACTCAGCTCGTCAAGGGCCACGACATTGTAAGCATCGTCTGAAGGAAGCTTCTAAAGATAGCCTTAGCTTTAGGTATCTATTTTATAAGACCTCAATCAGCAAGTTCGTATTGGCATTGCAATTAGTGGTCCAGTTTTGATTTGGGACAAGTTGAAGGGGAGGTGGTTCTTTCGAGCACATCTTCCATCCCGGGCTATCTTGTATATCAACTAAAACAGTGCATATGTTTCTTCGACAACAATGTACTTATGAATTGCCGATCCTCGTAATGCGAGTGGTGTTCAGACAATGAAATTACGGATGCGCTGGCATCAAATCGGGTAGTTCACACTTGAATGTAATATCAAAAGAGGAAATACGGGATTAAACTCATCTGAGAACCCAATAATTTCATATTTGAATAAAGTGATTCATAGAAGAAGTATGGGCTGAGTTGATGAACACACTCGACTGTCTGTTAAACTCCAAAGTGAATAATTGGGACCCAGTATGGTGTCGGTTTTCGCCCAGATTCCGGCTTCACAGTTCTCTGAGCCTGAGTTGATTTTATCCCCCTCACCGGCACCATTGTGTTCCTAGTTGAGCGGTTGGAATTGGTCCATCCCTTTCGAAGATCCCTGATTGTGTGATGCAGGCCCTCGCTGACTGAGCGATCATCCAGCCCCCTTTTTAGCATCCACTCATATGTCTTAACCGCAACAGTAGCGCTCGTCTCATCTTGAACTTCCCACAATGTGCCAATGACATGTCGGAACCCCGCAAGTTGACAGGCCCCAATGATATGAAGCCTTTCTCCTCGCCCATGATGCATGTGCCCTGTCTTGCAAGCTGACAGATAGGCTAGAAATGGTGCTTGGCTGGAAAGGTTCGTCTCACAAAGTTGTGAGACTGTTAAAGGGTTCGATTTCCAATCCTTCAATAGGAGCTTACTTTCCATAGGCTGGCTATGGTGACTCTCCCCGTGGCCCGCGAAATGGAAAATCTTCCAATGACCTAAGGCTGCCAACACGCTCTCATGTGTTGGCTGAGGTTTACTGACGAGAAACTTGGCGTCACTGAAAACCTTTTCCAATTGAGCAACTTCCTGTGAAACAAATCTTAATCTAGCATGATCAGGTGTTTCTTCCATAGCCACTAAGACAACACTCTTTTGGCTTGGTTCTTCAAATGTTGCGCAAGGGCGAGAGCGTATCCGAAGTAACATGTAAATGGTGCTAGTGTAGGACGAAATTACCCGATCCAGCACTCCATCACATAGTGACTGCGAGTAAATCCCAGCGGCGTGAATAGGGAAATTGGAAAGGGCGCCTGTAGGAATCCACCAAACATGGGGCCAGTTATCATCTGAGGGGGTCTCGGTGAAACCTAATTCATGGAGAACCGGTTGCGCTATATTCTTCCAGATGTACTCAAGCGACTGGAGAGTTGCATGCATGGCGTGTCTTTCCAGTTCCTCAAATCTCCTGGCGTCAGATCTTCTATACTCCTCTAACGGAGGGCCTCGGAGGAGAGGCAACGCCTTAGCCCCTCTTTTATCGACGATCAGAGCGTCGCATTGGAATGTAGTCATGTTTAGGATGATAATGGGGCCCCGTTCTGCAGCAACTCTGAGATCGTCTTCGGACAAGGCCGATTCGCCCGGCGTAAAGCCAGGAATGTTGCCAATCTCTGCTCTCAGGGCTTCTAGCTTCTCCCCTGCCTCATGGCGAGGGTTCCCCTGGCCTTGCGACGGGCCTTCAGTCTGCAATCGGAGAGCAGCGAGCTTGTCTGCAAGATTTGGGCGCGTTTCTCGGAGGCGGGTTTCCGTCTCCCGCAGTTCGTTCTTAAACTTTGAAATAAGCCCTCGCCCTTGCTCTAGATGCTGAACTGCCTCGAGCGCCGGCTTGCCGCAGTTTAGGGCGATCGCGGCAAGCTGGGGCCCTACAACTGATGCTCTCTCGAGCAGGCGAAGCTTGTCGGAACTCTGTAGCGATGGCGATGTGAGAAGAGAGATAATGGCCATTGTTTTCGATGCAGCTTCGTAGGCTTCATCCCAGCGTGGAGGATGATCGCATATATAGTTGTCCATTAGATATAGACCTGCTTCGAGGCGATCACCAGTAGAACCGTAGTCGTAAGCGAGGGCCTTTTCCCAACAATCAAGAGATTTCTCCCAGTGCATCTCTTCGTCACTGATGTAATACAGTAGCTCATACCCTTCCCCGAGGCCGCTGAGACGGGTGGAGAGCGATGGGTGCTTATGTGGTGTCTCACGCAGTGCGTGCTCCTTTAATTGAATCGAGTGATTAAGATCTGTCATGTCGATCTTTTCAAGTAATTCCGGTGTGTCCGATCGGCCCAAGAACTTTTCGTACCTGTGCTTAAACCTATGATGATAGTTCATCCCAAGGTTGTAGCAGATGTATGACCAATCTGTTGTCGAGGCAAGACGCAAGGCTTCATGGTTGAGCTCAATTGATTTGTCTAGGTATCCGAGATCTCTCTCACGCCCCTCACCAGAAAACCGAGTTGCGTAAGAGTTGGCCAGGCTAGAGACCATGTGGGCTCGTTGTTGACCATCTTTTTGAACCAAGTCCAAGGCTTCAGTTTTGTATTGAATGGACTTCTTGAGATCGTCCAGATGGTTAAGCTGCCTGAACTTATCTTCATGGACGGTACCAAGATGCCCCAGTCGCACCGCCCGATCGAAGTCATTTCCAGAAGGAATGCCTACTGATGTTTCAATACGTTGGATAGATAGATCAAGATCCTCTATCGAACCGGTTTTACTGCTTCGGTCCCGATATGCAGTGCTGAGACATTTCATGAGCACTGGTACATCTGGATGATCAGATGGGAGTAGAGAATGTGCCTCTTCGTACAGGCTGATACATTCCTTCAGGTGCTCCATGCTCCCAGTTTCTTGGTGCATGTTTCCATACACAACTCCTAGACGGAGCTTCCGGACTCCTTTAGCTGATTTAGATTGCTCTTGCTCAGCTGCCTTCTGCATAAGAATGATGGCCCTATCAAGGTCGTCCAAGGAGCCATGACAGAGGTATTGCTTGTAATAGAGGTCTCCAAGAAAACCAAGCCATCCTATCCATTCAGGTTCGAAAAGTCCCGTTTCCTTGGGTGCATTCCCCCCCTCCAAAGCTGACTCAGCACTGGCAATGAAGGCCTCCCAGTACTTGATTGCAGAGTCACGGTCAGCCGCTTCTTTTAATGCCATGAATCTATCATGGTACGCCTTGTCGATTTGTTTGAGAGTACCGAGCAGTCCAATATCGTCATCGGGAGTCAATTCCAATGCAACTTGATGTTTCGCAATGGACTCGGAAGCATGCATTGGGTCTCCTGTTTCGTTGAACATGTCAAGGTACGATTCACCGAGATGTCCCAAGCCGAGCAAGTGGCATCTGTCCTGTTTTGTGGTCTGCGCTATGACTTGCTGAAAAAGTTCAATGCTTCTTTTGAGGTCCTGCAACCTCCCCTCGCGATTTTCGGGCTCATCGTACTTCTTATTGTTGTATTCCTCTTGAAACTCGAGCGCTTCACCCAAGATGTCGGATATTTTGTCTTCATTGCAGATCGCCTCCATTGTGAAACACTTTCTTAGTTTCGGCGGTCGTTAGTCAAATCACCAGGCCCGACTCGACCACTGAAATATAAGCCAGGTATTTGATAAATATTCAATAAATGTTGATTTTGTGCGGATAAGTTGCTGGCTTATGACGAACTCAAGTTGATTACCCAGTGATGTATACAATACCGCATTTAGGGTTCTGCGGATGCTTTGGGGGACACGGGCTGAGCCGCCACCATCAATACCTAGTCAACGAGACAGGCGGATAACGGGCCCGTTGACTAATTGGCCAACTTGTTTTCTTTTTGTCATTGATAGCGCAGTTGATTTTTGGGAGGTATTTTATGCAGTAAGAAATTAGTACGTGCCACGTAAAATCGCGCAGGAGCCGCCCGCCACTTCTCAGCTGATGCAGCCTTAAATCTCATATTATTGCAATACCGCTAAAAGAGGGATGGGGGAAATGATACTCGATGAAGATTGGTTGATCTTGCTTTGCTACGTTGGCCAGGTTGTCCACTAGCCTAGGAGATAGCCGCCGATGCAAGCCGTATCCGAGGCATTGCAGGGAGAAAGTAACTCGTCTCCTCATTGGGGAAGATGATCATTACCGCCATTCCAAAACTTACATGATCGGCCAAAGCAACTTCACATTTGTGATCCCTGAGAGCGCTAAGCCAGACACGCCACCCGAAGAACTTGGTGTGTAGAAACTTCCTATATTTTTTCTTGGCTGCGTCACTCAGCTATCCTACTTCCCTCTAAGGTTCAGCTACCATTTCGTGGCTGACACTAGAAGGATTCACAGTCCCTTTTTCGGCGTTTATAATTTAGGCGTGGCACAGTGTAATTGGCTATTCTCATTTATAGATATTGCATGCTCTGTACTAGCTGCCTTTGGCTAGGAGCGCTCGCTATAGGCGCGGGAAAGGATATTGCAACCAGCCAGCAGACCTCCCAATACTGAATATTCAGAAAAGAAGTGATTCAAGTTGTCTGAGCATAGAAGCCATAAATAGTGGCATAAGTTTGCCCACAGCATCTATTGTGCGAGTCTCATGTACTGGCCAAAGAACAGAACTACCCAACATCGAACTGAGCAAAGTCTTTCATACCGATAATGTCCAAGCAAACACCCTCCGTCCAAAAACGCGCTCTACTGATCGGCTGTCCCACTGGGAGTCTCCGTGGTGTCGGAAATGATCTGGATAAAATGGAAAACATCTTGGGCAGGTATGGGTTCACAAGTGCAAGATGCTTTCCAGCGACAAAGGCCCAGATCCTTGCAGCCTGGGAAGACATCGTTGGGAAAACCTCTCAAGAGGATGCCTTGGTCATTTATTACTCTGGCCATGGAGGCATAGCCGAAAGGGATTCCGAGGCAACTTCCGAGAAAGGCCGCCGACGTCTGCTGTACCTCATCCCAGTCGACTTTGGAGAGTCGAAAGAGGATGATTGGAGGGGAATCTCGGATCTAGAGCTATCGAAGTTGCTCTACCGGGCGACCAAGAAGACGGACAATGTGACCCTCATATTGGATTGTTGCCACTCAACCCGTATGGCAAGGGCGCCAGGGATAGTCAAGTCCATCGATCCCAATGATTATCCTGAGATTCTCAAGCACATTGCCAAAATGATGGATGAGGGCCAATTCGATGTGAATTTCCACCATGAAAGAAACCCAAAAGCCATCTGTGTGGTCGCAGCCGCTGAGACTGATAGTGCTTACGAAAGGAGCTTCCAAGTCTCTAACAGCATTATCCAGATGAGTGTCTTGGTAGAAGCTCTCGACAAAGCCCTTCCAGGAGAGAGTGAACAGAACTCTAGGGTCTCATGGAGAAGCATCATGCTTCGAATCGAAGATCGTTTGAAACTCAACTGCCCATCCCAATCTCCCCAGATTGAAGGTGACGACCTACGATTTGCATTCAGCCTGGAAAAGACCAACCCGCATGGTGCTATACCTATCTCATTTTATAGTGGGAGTCCGATGCTACATGGTGGACATCTCCATGGGTTGAAGGAAAAAGACGTGTATGGCGTGATGCCATTCGGTGAAGAACGATTGGATCCGGGGAAGCAAATTGCAGAGGTTGTTGTCGATCAGGTTGGACCTATAAGATCACTAGGTTCCTTCACGGGTCACCCACTATCTTCCTTTGATGACGGGGTCAAAGCATTCCCGAAGGACAAAGGTCTAGGGAAAATGGCGGTCGCATTGCGTTGTTCTAATGAATACGCCGATCAGATTCGACTTTCTCTCCAGAACTCCAGGTTCCTCCGCGTTTCCGCTACGGATGAAGATCCTACCTTAGCCACTATAGAAGCAAGCAACTCTAAGCTATTAATTCGCAGCCATGAGGGTTGTGGCGATGGAGGAGATGCTACAGTCTTGCTAGCGGAGTGGCAACTTGACAACCTGGAAGGGAAAAACTTGAATTCTTGGATAAACAAGAGCGTGTCGATATTAGAGTCACTAGCTCGCTCTCGGCACCTCTTGTCAATGCAAGGAAATACACAAGTGGACTCAGTTTCGCAACAAATTGATATAGAATGGGGCATAGTTATCAATGGCAAGACCCAGCCATTCTCAACGGAAATTGTGACCGTGGAGGAGGGAGAAAACCTATATCTCAAAATTCGCAATATCGGCAAGTCAAAATTGTGGGTGTCCATATTCGATATCTGCGCCGAATCGGTCACATTACTTTCAGACGGGAGCCCTATTGGCCATGAGATAGGTGAAGATGGGGTTTATACGTATGGCGAAATAGATTTCATGTGCCGATTAGTTGGGTCTGAGATGAGCTGGCCAGATGGGGTGCCGAAAGCGAAACAGATGCCCGAAACACTCGTACTCGTGGTCACAGATGGCCCCATCGATCTTCGCGGGCTCACAACCAGTTCAGATACTCCCCGAGACACCAATGACATCTCGGCCTTGAGGGAGCTAATGGAGAATCTTGGTTCTGGGGGGGCTCGCAACGTTCCACCCGAGAGTCGGCGACGTGCTTATCTATCATACGGGATCCGCCGATTATTCTTTCAGCTGAAGTCCAGAACTTCTGTATGACATCGCTCGGAAACGCTAAGTCAGATCTGTCGTTGAACCTTCCACATTCTATGGATGGTACTTCCCGATTTTCAGGAGTAAAGGGCCAGACAAGGCTAGCTTGAGATCAAGTTTCATGTATCGGAATTGTAGGAAAACAAATGTGAGTGGACTGCCTCAAGCTGTAAACACGTGAGGGTAGCAGGACGTCTCTGTATAGACTGATATAGACGTTTTCAAACTAGGTAGAATTTGATTGATTGAAGGCTTCAACGCTACACCTCTAATCCTTGATCTTTGACGGGCTCGACTTCAATCTGATGGCATCGGGCGCTTCACCATGCGCGTAGACACCCTAGCCCAACGTTCTCAATCCCTCAAAGCATTAAGCTGATTTAGTCTGATGTTCATCATACGCCACAACCTTTAGGTTCGGTTTATTGTTGAAATGCACCTTGCAGCCGGCTAGCACCTGGTCATTTTCAATGAACAATGTCTTTTCGGGGCCGGTGAAGATACTGATGACACCGAATCCATTTTTGCTTGTCCAAAGGGGAAAAAGTCCAATAGATCCCTCAGGATCCTGCTTTTGCGGGGGAAGTGTCTTCCTGGTAGCGGGCGTGAGAAAAGTCTACAAATAAACCAATCAGTGTCGGTAACTTCAGGGGTACTGGCGGAAGGGCAGCCGTATTGTATCTACCGCAGTGCTGAGGCTTAGTCCACCGCCCGTTGCGGAGGCGTTGAGTTCCCCTCCTGTCAGCAAACGGTTTGGGCGAAACTGGGAGACTACCACGCTGATGTCCTCATCGTGTTCATTTACAACCCATATGTAAGGTGGTATACCTTTGATGGCTCGTACAAGCGCGCCGGCATATCCCTTTGCCTGGAGTCAGCATCTCATGTTGGAGTATATACATGGGGGTTTGAACCTTTTTCTCCTCGGGCTCGGGTGGGACGCGATTGATTGTCTCAGGCGTTGGGAGATCCGATGCCACAACAGGGTGAGTATCCAGCTCCTCTTCTGGGGCTAATTGGCCGCCGGTTGGGCCGAAGATCGGATGGCCCATTTAGAACCTGAGTCGCGAGGATACTCAGGAAAAGTGGTTTGAATATCCTAGGTCGGCCGAGGGGTAGAGCAGAGTAACACGCCGCGCTCCGCATAAAGTGTTTGCAAAGTCCAAGGGATGCCAGAGCAGAGCACAGGATGAAATACAAGGAATCAAAATTGGGATCTCTGGTTGCCAGCTCATCACCCACATTGGGACAATTAAATGGAGCGGATGGAGCGGGGTAAAGTAAGCAGCGATGTATTACAAGGCAGATTCGCAGAGGTACCAATGAGCCAAGTAAGTAACTGAATGCTATTCTTATTCATGTGTTCAGAAGTCGGGTCTGACATCTTTCATTGTTGTTTTTAACCTTATACTCTCATTCTCTCACCCGTATCCGTGACTGAATGCTATATACTCTCATCACTCTCACCACAGGGAATTGAAACAATGAAAGAAAGTAGGCGGCCTACCAAAATAGAATGAAGTAATGATAGGTTTAGTTGAATCTTCTAAATGTTTCGTTATATATATAACGGTTTGCCCTGGAAGAACGTTGAAGCAATGCATGGGCGACAGCCTACCATAGGACAGCCTACAACGGGACAGCCTATAATGGGACAGCCTTCCTAATAGGCCAGCCTACAATAGGATAGCCTACCAAATGGGACAGCCTACAATTGGGAACTAGAAGGTTCTGTGGGGCTATCCCTGAATTCGCTATCGCATGCCCAGATTCTGTGCCAGTCCCGAAAGATGGATGAACATATAATATACTCGTGCCCGCCCCACCTTTTTAGCAGGCTTATAAACTTACCCCTCTTAGGTAGTACTAACTACTGAATCCGGCTAGCTATTAAATTTAGCTATATATCTATAGGTTAAATAGCTTTAATTA
>CABFNQ020000747.1:164806-271701 GCA_902077795.2 Clonostachys rhizophaga
ATCTATAGGTTAAATAGCTTTAATTAACCCTTAATTAAGAAGTACTTTATATATCTAGTTTTAAGAATTTCTAGAGAATCTAGTATTCTAATATATTATTATTCTTATACTTTTTTTACTATTTTAAAATATCTCTTTTTTACTATATTATATAGCTTTTTTATATATCTATTTAATATAACTTAAGCCTTTATAATATTATTACTCTTTCTCTTAATAATTATATTATAAACTTTTAAAACCTTTAGAACTTCTTCTAACTATAGCTTATAGTTCTTTATATTTCTCTTTTATAATCTTACTACTATAGTATATTTTATATAGCTAAGATCTTACTATATTTAAATATCTATTATAGTATTAAATAAAGTATTTTTAATAAAGTAGTCTAGTAGCTATATCTTTAAAGGAGTAAAGATAAGGTTAGAAAAGATAATCTTTTTAATCTTATTAGCTAATTTATTAAGTTAGTAATAAGTTATAGATATAACTATCTTAGAAGAGAAGGGTTTATAAGCTAGTAATAATATATTAAGAGGTTAATAATTAAGAATATTTTTTATAATAATAGAGTAATTAAAAAGATAAATTCCTAACTTTTTAAAAGCTACTTTAATAATTAATTCTTTAAAAGTCTTTCTTTATATCTCGTTAATAATTAAAAGAAAGTTAAGCTTAATAATCTTAATAGTATTATTATAAACTAGCTAGTTAAGAGTTAAGCTATAATAGTACTTATATAGCTAAAATATATATATATTAAGTAGCTATAGAAAATATATAAGATTAGAAGATATACTAAAAGAGATAATTCTATTATTATTATAAAATTTAATAAATATATTAAGAAGTTTATTAGTATTATAAATAGAGTATATACTATCTAGTATTATATAGTATACTCTATTCTTTTTACTAATAATAATTAGATTACTTTAAATTACTAATAAGCCTTTATAATCTAAGAATAAAACTTACTCTAGATCTTTATCTAGTATAAGTTATCTAATTATTATATATTAATAACTTATATTTAGCTAATAACCTTATTTTAATTACTATATAATAATAAAAAGATATTATAGTTACTATAATTAATTCTACTTAGTAAAATAATACTCCTATTACTAACTCTACTTATTAAGCTATTATTACTAATACTATAGATAAGAATAATAGTAATAGTAATAGTATTAGAAAGCTTTTCTAAAGTATATATTTATAGATAAGATAGATTATAAAGATAATTAATTAGGTTATTATTCTAGCTATAGAACTAGGCTAGTTATAAAGCTAGTTCTAGAGTAGTTATAACTAAATAGATTACTCTATAACTAGTCTATAACTAATAACTATTTATTATAGATATTTAATATACTAATATAGATAGTCTTTTATTTTTATATTCTATATAAATAGCTCTTTCTATTATAAATCCTTTTATAATCTCTATAAATATAAGAAATATATATATATATAATTCTAATTTCTTATATCTTTATTAAAAAGATACTCTTTAAGTATTATACTATTTAATTATATATATATATACTATAGTAATAAGCTTATTATACTAATATATATATTTTATTATTAGATTATTCTATTACTATAGTTTAATTAGTTATTTTAATAATAAGTAATTATAGATATATATTCTATTTATAATAATTTCTATTTTAAAATATTAAATATTTTCTTTTTCTTTTTCTATATAATTACTTTCTATTATATATATATTCCTATAATAATTCTTATTATTTTAAAATATTATTCTAAAGCTAATTATATATAGAATAGTTATTATTTCTTTTCTAACTATATTATATATAGAGATCTATATATCTTAAAATAGAGTTTTATAATTAATTTTATTCTAGAGAAAAATAATTAGTTATATCTATCTCTTCTATTTATACTCTTTTATCTCTACTAGTAAATAAAACTATTAAAAAAAGTAAATTTAACTCTATATTTTAATTAGATATATTTATTTAATAGATTTTAAAATAATTATTTATCTATCTATCTCTACTAAATAGTATTAAAAAATACTTTTAAGTATTTAGAAGAAATTAATAAAAATTAAAAGAAAAAAGAATTAAACTAAGAAAACTTATTCTAATTAGATATAAATATTATCTATTATTTTATTTTCTATTTTTATAATTAATACTTAGTTTTAATAAGTATTTTAATATATATATAGTATATAATAAATTACTTATCTCTAGAAAAAGTAATAATTATTATTTTAATTATAATAGTAATAGAATATAATATATATATTATAATAAGAATAATAATACTTATATTATTATTTTTTTTATTCTTCTACTATTTTTATATAATTTAGTTTCTATATATATAGCTCTTATTAAACTAGATAAGATTATTAGAAAGCTTATTTATATATAAACTAAAGTATATATTATAATTAGATATATTATTACTATTTAGAAAAAGATTTATAATCTTATTATTAATAATACTTTTAATAGTTTAATTATTATTTAGAATACTATAGATAATATTATTATTCTTAAAACTATTAAGCTAACTCTTAAGTATTATATAGTTTATAAGAAAATTAATAAGTTTAAAAATAAGAATAAAAATAAAAGTAATTTTTTAATTTTCTAATTTTATTAACTTTAATATCTAGTATAATATTATCTTTCTATATACTCTAAACTATATATATTAGAAAATTAGAAAATACTAAAAAAAATATATAAAATTATAAAATCTAAAAAAAAGAAATAGATAGTTTAGATAGATAAATAGATAGAGAATAAAATTACTCTAGTTAGAAATTCTCTTTTTATATATTTTACTTATATATAATATATTTAAATTTATATTTTTAAGTAGTTATTATATAAGTTTAATATATTAATTTAATCTATTAAACTATATCTATTTTAAATAGTTTTCTTATATTTTTTTATATTCTAATCTTTAATTTATTTAATTTAATAAACTTTAAGAATACTATATTAGATTTAATCTTTATTAATATATTAATAGAATTATTATCTTTATAAAACTACTTTATTTCTATAATTTTATAGTATTTATATAATTAATATAAAGCTATTATATTAATTATAAATCTTTTCTCTATTATTATCTCTAGTTTAATAAGATATTTATATAGTAAAAGTAAATCTATATAAATTATAAAAGATATCTTTAGTAGTATTAGTTTTAAAGTAATTATCTAAAGTATATTTATAATTATTATAATAGTTAGATAATTTATACTAAATAGAGTTTAGAGTAGATTAGAATTAAACTAATTAGAGTATTATTCTAAATAGTATAATTAGATTATCTTAGATTATATAATATAAGTTATTATTAATATATAAGTATTATAGAGCTAGTAATAATAGATATATAGATAATATTATTAATAACTATCTAAAGAAGTATTCTATCTAATAGAATAAATATATATATATAATAATTATAAAGTATAAAAAGTATACTACTCTTAGTAATTTATTTTTATTTTATAATAAAAGTATAATATTTCTATTACTTCTATTCTTTAGATAGTAGAATATATATAATAATATAATTTATTATAAAGATCTTTATTTATAATATAATACTCTCTCTTTATTAGTTTTATTCTTAAGATTCTATATAATCTTAGTAAGTTTTTCCTTTTTCTATATATAATAATTATATTATAATATTTATTATAATATCTAATTATATTTAAAAAATAATATATTTTAAAACTTATAAATAAGTTCTTTTTATTATTACTATTTAAATATTTAGTTTTCTAGCTAATATATTATATACTCTATATTTTAAGATAAAAAAAGAGTATTTTATTCTTCTAAATAGAAAGTTATCTTAATATAATAAGTATATATAAAATAGTTATTATTATAATAAAGTATTAGTTATATCTAACTATATATATTCTCTTATATATTTTATTTATATTCTTCTAATTTCTATTCTAATAGAAAAATTAATAATATAATAGAAAAAACTAGTTAAAGAAGAATCTAATATAGATAAAAAGATTCTTTTTTATATTAATAAATAACTTAATTCTAAAGTAATTTATTTACTACTTTAGAATATATTTAGTATATTTATAAAGTATATAGATATATTAAAAGTAAGATATAATAGGAAATTTAGTATAATCTCTAAGAGCTTAATAAAAAAAAGTAATTATTTTTAAATTAAGTTTTTAATTTCCTTAAAACTTCTAAGTAATATATTTTAAAAAAAGTTTAATTCTTAGAAATTATTTTTAAAATAGATTTAAATTTATTAGATTTTAAAAAGAATTTTTCTAATTTAGTTTTTTTTTCTTTTCTAATAAAACTAATAAATTAAATATTAATACTTCTTTAAATATTTAATTAATTTCTATATATTATTATTATTAGTATACTTTTTCTATTTAATTAAATAGAATATTTATTTATTTTTAATTTTTTTTTTAAAAATCTTTTTTAATTTAAATTCTTCTTTATAGATTTTAATTAAATAATCTTAATTTAATATATTTTTTAATACTTTTTTAAGTAATAAAATATAAAAAACTAGATAAATATATATTATATCTAGTAGTAAAAGTTTATAATTAATATTTAATTTTTTCTTAAAAATCTTAAATAATCTAAGTTTTTTATAATTTAATTTATTATTTAGCTTTATTATTATAATATTTTTATAGAGTAAGTAGATCTTATTTTTCTCCTTTAAAATTAGCTCTTCTAATCTAATTTTATTATAGTATTTTTTTATTTTTCTTTAAATAAATTTAAGTTCTATTTTTATTTCTATATATAATAAATATAATATTTCTTTTATTAATATAGTAATTAATATATTAGATTTATTAAGTTTTAATTAATTTTAAAATTATAGTTTATAACTATAATTTATATATATAAATATTAACTAAATAGATTCTTATATTAAATTATTATAAGTAATTTATACTATTAGTAATAATTATATCTAATTATCTTATTTATAATTAATATATATTTATAGATATTATTTTAAAGTTTAATTTAATTATTTTATTTAATTATTATTCTATAGATAATAAACTATTAAAAGCTTATATTTAATATCTATTTATATTATAAATAATTATTAAAACTTAGAAATAAATATTATTTCTCTATTTAATATAATCTTATTAAGTAATTTATAATAACTAACTATATATTATAAAAACTAATATATAAGATCTTCTATAGAGCTTATTTTCTTATATAGAATAAAATATCTATATTTTATAAATTTATTAATAATTATTAGAATATTATTATATTTTATTCTAGTTATAAATTCTTTTAATAATAATAGTTTAATAATATAATTAAAAAATATTAATTATTATAATTATTCTAATATTAGAACTAGTTTTAATTCTTTATAGAGTTTATACTATATAAATTTAATTTATATATAAATATTATATTTTAAAACTATAGTTTATACTTTTTTTTATAAATCTAAATAATTATAATATTATCTAATTCTATTAAATATTTTTTTAACTTTTTAATATTTTAAAAGTAAATATTTATAGATTTCTTTAATAAGTATTATTCTAATATTTTATTATAGTTTTTCTAAGTTAGAAATAATCTTTATCTAGATCTTAGTATATATTATTTTCTTAAATATAGCTTCTAGAGTTTTTTATACTAAGTATTCTTTATTATTAATAGAGAATAATTATTTATTTATTTTTAAAATTATTTTTTTATATTTAAATTTCTAATTAAAAGTATTAATTTTTTTATTTTCTAATTCTTTTTAATATATAATTTTATAATTAAATTAAAATAGATATTTAGTATAATATATTTACTTTCTATTTAATTATTAAGTTATAATAAAATACTAAATATTCTTATAATCTATATATATTTTAATTTTATATATTATTTCTAAATAATAGTATTTAAATTCTTTAAATATATATATAATAGTTATAAATTTCTTATTATAAATAGAGTAATTAAGTTTTATATTATATAGTTTCTTTAAAAAGAATATTATAAAATATAATATTTTATTATTATCTTTTTAACTAATTTATATACTAATTATAAAATCTAATATATTACTTTTAAATTCTATTTTCTTTATAAAATTAAATATCTATAGTATAAGTTCTAAAAGTATTTAGTTTTTAATTTTCTTAAATATTTATTATTATTTATTATTCTATTAAAATTCTATTTTTTTTTTATAATATTATATAAGAATATAATAATTTTTCTATAGTTCTTAATAAATTATTAATAATAATTAGTAAATTTAAAAAAAACTTATATTTCTTTAATTATTTTTAATATTTTCTATTTTTTAATATAATAATTTTACTTTATTCTATTTATATTTTATTTAATTAAATAATATATTCTAAAAAATTAATTTTTTATATATAAAAATAGTTTTTCTTAGATTTTATAAGAAAATTAACTTTTTATAATTTTTCTAAGATTTAATATATATATTCCTTATATATTTCTAGATTATTAAAATAAATTAGAATATTATTAAGATAAATAATTATAAAGATATTAAAATACTTTTAAAATATTTAATTAATTATTTATTAAAATATTATAAATATATTTATTAGTTTAAAAAGTATAATAAAATACTTATAAAAATTAAACTTTATTCTAAATATTATTTTCTATTTATTTTCTTTTTTAATTTATATTAAATTATAAGTTTTCTTTAAATCTAGTATTATAAACTATTATTTATTATATAACTAATTCTTAAGCTTAGTAATTAATAATAAAAATATTCTATTTTTTTATATAATCTTATTTAGTTATTAATAATTAATAACTAAATAAAGTTTATTATTCTTTTTTAATATAAATATTATAAAATATTCTATAGATAAAGTTAATATATATATATAGTTTTTTATTAATATATTATTAATATATTTATAGAATATTTATAGTTATAGTTTTATAAAATTATAAAGTTTATAAAAATTAAATTTTTTTTTTTTAATAATAAAGATTTTATAATTCTATTAGCTATATTCTAATAGCTTTATTTTAAATTCTTCTATAAATAATATTTTCTTAAAATAATTATATTTCTATAGAATATTTTTAAGATATTTTTTCTATTTTAAATATTTAATTTATTTATATTTATATTAAATATTCTTTTTTTTTATTTTACTATACTTTTTATTTATTATTTATTTAGTTTTATTTCTAAACTTCTATATTAAATAGTTTTAAAAATAGTTTTTTTTATTTTTTTTTACTATTAATTATATTTAACTTTATATTTTTATTATTATTCTTTTATTAGTTATTTCTAATTAATAGATATTAAATCTATATCTAGAAACTATTTCTATTTCTATATTTAATCTAAGATTTATATTATTTATTTTAGTTCTTATTATAATAGATTTCTTATATTATTAGATTATAATACTATTAAAACTATAACTATTATATCTACTTATTATTATAAATTATTATAGTTTTTTATAATAATATTTTTAGATATTAAAAAGTAGATATATTTTTCTAATATCTAATAAAATTTTAATTTTTATTAATTCTAATTTTAATATATAAAAGTATTTTTTTACTTTATCTAGTTAATATACTAATTAATTAATAAGTTTATATCTTAAAATTATAATAATTTTAATATAACTTTATAGATTTCTAATAGTACTAGATTATAAATAATATTAAATTTTTTCTTTTAGATTTTAATTATAAAATAATTAGTTTTAAAATTAATAATTCTATTATTATATTTAAACTTTAAATCTTTAATATTTATAATTATATAGATTTCTTTCTTTTTCTTTTATAATAAGTAGAATTAGTTAATTATTATTAATAAGATATAATTCTTTTATACTCTATAATTAATAAATATTATAAACTAATTCCTTTTAATCTTTATTTCTATAAAAATATATATAAAGCTTTCTATTTCTATAGCTTTTAAAGTTCTTTAATCTATTATTAATATTATACTATATTATAGCTTTATTATAAATAATTTAGATTATTTTTTATCTAATTAATTTATTTTTAAAGTTTATTTATTAGTAATAATATATTTTATTTATTATATATTCTATCTTATTCTTATTTATTAATAGAAATAATTTCTAATTCTTTTTTTTTATTATTTTTCTTATTATTTATAAATAAAAATTATCTATATAAATATTAGTTTTATATTTCTTTCTTCTATAATTATTATTATTTAAAATATAACTTAATAGTATTTATATTATTATTACTATTCTATACTAATATTAATACTTTTTATTTAATTTCTTAATAATTTCTATAACTCTAGTTATAATATAATTTAATATAATTACTATAATTATATATAATTTAATTTTCTATCTATTAGTAGTTATACTATAGTTTAATCTTATTATTCTTATAAATCTTATATTTCTATTTTTAATATATTTCTATTAAAAGTTTTTTATTTATATATTCTTTAGAGTATTTCCTTAGATTCTCTTTAAAGATAGTATAAGATTTTATTTTATAATATTAATAAATAAATTATTATATTTAGATTATATTATACTTTCTAGATATTCTTCTATTAAAAAATAAAAAAAAGTTATTTAATACTTTTTCTTATTAATATATAGTATTAAGATTTACTCTATAAACTATAGAATAAATTAGATTACCCTATATTAGTTAATTAAATAATCTCAGATTAGTATAAAGTAAGAAAGAATAAAATAACTAATTTAGAGCTTTCTAAAGCTAGAAACTTACTAAAGCTACTAGCTTAATCTATTATAGCTATCTATTAGAATAATTATATTAGTAGTTATAACTACTATAATAGCTATTATAGTAATTATATTTAGTAATCTTATATTATACTATAATAATAGTATTAGTAATTTTTATATCTACTATAATAGTTATATTAGTAGTTTTTATATCTATTATAATATTTATATTAATAGATTTTATATCTACTATATAAAAAACCTTAGTATTTAGTTAATAAGCTTTATAACTATTATAATAGTTCTATTAGTAAACCTTATATCTACTATAATACTTATATTAGTAATCTTATAATTCTCTATATAAAAACCTTATAGTAATTATAAGCTTATATTATAGAAGATAATATATTATCTTTAGAGCTCTTAGAGCTCTAAAATACCTATAAGTATAGAGCTTTCTTCCTACTAGATAGAGATTCTTTAAGCTACTAATTTACTCTTTTATTTACTCTATAATCTATTTTCTTAACTACCCTATAGCTAATAAAGCTTTTATTTCTTATTTAGAGTTTATTTCTTTTATTATATCTTTTAAAATAATCTCTTTAGTATTCCTTAGTCTACCCTATAAGCTATACTTACTCTATATCTAGCTTACTCTATAGCTAGTTTATCCTATACTAAAGAACTTAATCTTTTAAAAGATTATAAGCTTAAAAAAAGCTCTATTTTATAAAAAATAGCTCTATTTTTAAATTTAAAAGTTATCTACCCTATACTAGAAAAGTTTTCTAATTTATCTTATATCTTAGTTTAGATCTTAATAGTTTCTTTTACTAAAGAAGACTTAAAATAGCTAATAAAGATAGCTATATAGAGAGATTAGTCTCTAAAGGTATTAAAACCTATCTTTCTTTAATAGTTAATCTAATAACTAGTACTACTATTATATCTAATCTACTAGTTATCTTTAGTACTACTAATACTATTCCTTTAGATCTTATAGTAAATAATACTATTATTACTTAAAGTCTTTAGAATTAGAATACTACTAAAGCTATTACTACTATATAATAAACCCTTTAGTAGCTAATAGCTACTATAAATCTACTATAGTTATAGTAAACCCCTAGTACTACTAGTACTAATTAATTAGCTTCTAGTACTACTAATATCTTATAATAGCTTATTTTATAGAGCTCTTAGAGCTCTAATCTTTTAATTAGAGTTTTTAAAAACTCTATTATTAAGGATTTTAATAAAAAAATCTATAAATTCTCTAAAGTTTTTAAATTATAAAAGCTTTATAACTTTAATTAGTAGAAATTAGCTCTAGAGATCTAATTTAGAGCTTTTAAATTACTATTATTTATAGTAAATCCTACTATAGCTTAATAACTATTAGATCTAAACTAGGCTATTTTATTTATACTACTAAAAAATAGCTATATAGAGAGTCTATAAACTACTATAACTTAATAGATCTTCTCTATAGAGATCTATAAGTTACTAATTAAATAGTTCTTTTATAGTATTAAAATTTAATATAGCTATCTATATATCTAATTTTATAAACTTTATTATAAGAACTTTAAAAGCTTATTAGAAATCTTTAATAGTATATTTAATAACTTTCTAACTAGACTATTACTAGTTAAAATTACTATAGCCTCTATAGATTAAGCTAATTAATATCTAGAGGCTCTAAAAAAGATTTTCCTATAGTATTATAAATAAAGACCTCTATAATAGATTATATAGTTATATATATCCTACTATCTAAGGGATAGAAATAATAGAAGTATTATACTCCTATTACAGAATATAGCTAGATTACTAGGAGTAATATACTCCTTATACTTTATAACTATTATATATATATATTTATTTTATTAGCTAGAATACCCCTTTAGATAGTTATTAATATAATTATTTATATATCTATTATTACTAGCTCTATAATACTTATATATTAATAGTAACTTATATTATATAGTCTAAGATAACCTAATTATACTATTTAGAATAACTCTCTAATTAGTTTAATCCTAATCTACTCTAGATCTTATTTAGTATAAGTTATCTAACTATTATATATTAATAACTCTTATTTAGCTAATTATTTTATCTTAATTACTATATAATATTAAAAAATAAAATAGTTCCTACTAAATTACTAAATAATACTTTATAAGCTCTAATAACTTAAGAAATTATATAGTAGCTTATAGTTTAAATTAAGTAATTTAAGAAGAAGAAAATAAAGAATAAAGGGGAAATAATATAATTAATACCCTTAGAACCCTTTTTAAATAATACTAATAAACTAGAAGAATTTAAAACTTAACTTTAAGTATATTTTAAATTCTTTCTAACTAAGCTAGTAATAGATAAAGATAAAGTTAGATTTATAGGAATATATTTTAATAGTACTATAGGATAATAGTTCTAGACCTATCTTAGGAACTAGTATAATAATAAAGCTATACTAAGCTTATAAGATCAGGAGATAGTTAATACTCTTACTAGCTATAAGAACTTCTAGATCTTACTTATTTTAGTATTTAGCTAAGTAAATAAGAAATAGTAAGCTATTAAAAACCTTAAGAACTTATATTAGATAGAACTAATATTAGAGTATACTACTAAGTTCAGAGAAATCTTAACTTAACTAGATTAGAATAATAATCCTTTTAAAGCTATATTCTATAATAGATTTAAAGAAGAAATTAAGAATTAACTTTTTAAAATAGATAAACCTAAAAACCTATCTGGATATATAATAAATACTATATAAATTAATAACTATCTATATAAAAAATAATAGTAGAAAGAAAATAAATATATAGATTAGAACTATATTAAGAATAAACCTAACTAGAGAGTATAATAAATCTTATTACTATTTATAGAATCTGGAATATATATAGATCCTATAGAGCTAGGAGCTATAGAGAAATATAAGTATTATAACTATAATAAGATTAGATATATTTTATTCTAATATCTAAAGTCTAAGAAATAGAGAAATTAGAAACCTACTAGAGAAAGTAAGAAATAGTTAGAAGTAATTAGAAAAACTAAGATTAAAATACTTAGAATAGTTAGAAGAATTACTTAGAAAGAAAATTATATAATTACTATAGTTCCTATATTTTCCAGAAAGCCTATACTAAGTTTCTATAAGATACTAAAAACTAGTAATAAAAAGAAAAAATAAATAATATTAGAAGAAAACTAATAATATATTATAAATATCTTCTAAAAGCTTAAATAGAAGTATAAAAACAGGAGGGATATTATAGATTATAGACTTTTTACTAAATATAAATATATATTCTACTATATTAACTAGTTTATTAAATAAACCCCTGAAGAATAAAACTAATATATATTTACTAGGGATAAGATTAAAGCTAAATATAATAAACTCTATATCTACTACTAGTAGAAGATATAGATATAAAACTTTAAAAAGATATATAGAATAGTATTATATAGAAGGAATACTATAGATACTATCTGATATCCTAATAATAGATATAAAAACCTAATATATATAAATACTAATAGAAAGTATAACTATAGATTAGAATTCTGAATAATATATTATAATATCTAGTATACTATATATTAGTAGGAAAAAGTATTAAATAACTTTTTTCTATTTTCTAATAGAAGAATATTTAGAAAGTATAGTATAATTAAAATATAATAGTTTATATACTAATACTATAGAATAGGACCTTATACTATTTTTAAGAAAAACCTAAGAGAATACTCTAAGAATTATATAAAGAGAGAACTTCTAGTAGAAATATACTAGGAGTAGAGATATAAGATCTATAAAGATAATAAGATCAGACTATAATATAACTACTAGTAGATAGAAGAATAAGCTATATATAATTATAGTAGTTATATTAAATAGTACTATAACTAGAGCTATAGAAACTATTAAGAAGTTAAATAAGAAGTATTAATATTAGTATAGAATAGTAATAATAATATAAATATTACTAAGCTATATTTTAAATAATAATAACTATAGGAAGAAAAAATATAGAAATAATATTTAAATAGTTAATCTTCTTCTATAGATAGTAATAAAAGTAGTAATAAGAAGGAATTAGGAATTATCTCTATTAATAAATAAGAATAGGATAGGATATATAATAAGCAGAATATACTATTACTAATAAATAAACTATAAGAATAAGTTAATTAGATAAAAAATAACCTATATTATTTATAATAGAGCTATAGTATAGAATAAAATTAATAATAGATTAGAGAACTCTAGAAGCTATAAAAATAGAAAGCTTTATATATATTTTTATAAAAATAAAAATTAAAGGGAATTAGCTTATAGTATTTATTAACTATAGAATATAGGAAAATTATATCTTATTAATAGTAATTAACTAACTCTAACTATTATAGAAAAAAAAGAAAGAAATCTATATAATTATAAATATTAAAAGCTTAAGATTTAAATATAATAATAAGATTATTAATTTAGAAACTAATTATCTTATAATTAAGATCTAAGGAAAGAAATTTAATATTATCTATAATCTAGTATTATTAGGAATTTATAAAGTTATACTAGAGTTACTATAGCTTTAAGATATAAACTTACTAATTAATTAGTATACTAGCTAGATAGAGTAAAAGAATACTCTTATATATTAATATTAGGATTAATAAAAATTAAAATTTTATTAAATATTAGAAAAATATATTTATTTTTTAATATCTAAAAGTACTATTATAAAAAACTATAATAACTTATAATAATAAGTAGATATAGTAGTATTAGCTTTAATAGTATTATAATCTGGAAATATAAGAAATCTATTATAATAAGAACTAAGATAAATAATATAAATCTTAGATTAGATATAGAAATAAGAACTACCCTTAGATATAGATTTAGTACTTATTAATTAGGAATAACTAATAAAGAAATAATAATAAGAATATAAAGTTAAATATAATTAGTAATAAAAAAAAATAGAAAAGCTATTTCTAAAACTATTTAGTATAGGAATTTAGAAATAAAGCTAAATAAGTAATAAATAAAAAGTATAATAAAATAAAGAAAAAAATATCTAGTATAAATATAAATAAATTAAGTATTTAAAATAAAAAGAATATCTTAAAAATATTCTATAGAAATATAAGTATTTTAAGAAAATATTATTTATAGAAGAACTTAAAATAGAGCTATTAGAATATAGCTAGTAGGATTATAAAATCTCTATTATTAAAGAAGGAGAACTAGATTTTTATAAATTATATAATCTTATAGAATTCTAGTTATAGATACTCTATAAATATATTAATAATATATTAGTAAAAAACTATATATAACTATTAACTTTATCTATAGAATACCCTATAATATTTATACTAAAGAAAAATAGTAAACTCTATTTAGTTATTAATTATTAATAGCTAAATAAGATTATATAAAAAAATAAAATACTCTTATTACTAATTACTAAATTTAGGGATTAGTTATAGAGTAAATAGTAGTTTATAGTACTAGATCTAAAGGAAGCTTATAACTTAATATAAATTAAGAAAAAAGATAAATAGAAAATAGTATTTAGAATAAAGTTTAGTTTTTATAAATATCTTATTATATCCTTCAGACTAATAAATATACTTATAATATTCTAATAAATAATTAATTAAGTACTCTAAGAGTATTTTAATATCTTTATAGTTATTTATCTTAATAATATTTTAATTTTCTCTAATAATCTAGAGATATATAAGGAATATATATACTAAATCTTAGAAAAACTAAAGAAAGTAAACCTTCTTATAATATAAAAGAAAAATCTTTTTATCTATATTAGATTTTTCTTTAGCTAGTTTTTTCTACTATATTATTAATTTTTCTATTAGAATAGGAATTAGAAGGGTATAAATAAAGTATATAAAGAAATATATATAGTTAGATATAACTAGTACTTTATTATAATAATAACTATTTTATATATACTTATTATATTAGAATAACTTTCTATTTAGAAGAATAAAATACTCTTTTTTTATTTTAAAATATAGAGTATATAGTATATTAGCTAAGAGACTAAATATTTAAATAATAGTAGTAAGAAGGACTTACTTATAAGTCTTAGGATATACTAGCTTTTAAATATAATTAGATATAATAAATATTATAATATAACTATTATATATAGAAAGAGAAAGAACTTACTAAGATTATATAGAATCTTAAGGATAAGACTAATAGAGAGAGGGTATTATATTATAAATAAAGACTTCTATAATAGATTATATAGTTATATATACCCTACTATCTAAGGGATAGAAGTAATAGGAGTATTATACTCCTATTATAAAATATAGTTAGATTATTAGGAATAGTATACTCCTTATACTCTATAACTATTATATATATATATTTATTTTATTAATTAGAATATCTCTTTAGATAGTTATTAATATAATTATCTATATATCTATTATTACTAGCTCTATAATACTTATATATTAATAGTAACTTATATTATATAGCCTAAGATAATCTGATTATACTACTTAGAATAACTCTCTAATTAGTTTAATCCTAATCTACCCTAGACCCTATTCAGTATAAGTTATCTAACTATTATATTAGTATATTTATTCTCTTTCTATTATTATTTTTTATCTAGATAGTTATTAATTTATATAGTATTTACTATTTATTTAAATAAATTTTTAGATTTATTTATTTTAAAAAGTTAATTCTTAATTTCTTTCTTAATTTTATTATAGAATATAATCTTAAAAGAGCTATTATTCTAATTTAATTAGATTAAGATTTTTCTAAACTTAATAGTATATTCTAATACTAATTCTATTTAATATAAATTCTTAAGATCTTTAATAGCTTATTATTTCTTATCTATTTAACTAAATACTAAAATAAATATAATCTAAAAGTTCTTATAATTAATAAGAATATTAATAATTTCTTATTTCTATAAACTTAATATAATTTTATTATTATACTAATTTCTAAGATAAATCTAGAATTATTATTTTATAATACTATTAAAATATATTTCTATAAATCTAATTTTATCTTTATTTATTATAAGCTTAATTAGAAAGAATTTAAAATATATTTAAAATTAGATTTTAAATTCTTCTAATTTATTAATATTATCTAAAAAGAATTCTAAAGGGATTAGTTATATTATTTTCTTTTTATTCTTTATCTTTTTTTTTAAAAATTATTTAATTTAAACTATAAACTATTATATAATCTTCTAAATTATTAGAGCTTATAGAGTATTATTTAGTAGTTTAATAAAAACTATTTTATCTTTTTAATATTATATAGTAATTAAAATAAAATAATTAGCTAAATAAAAATTATTAATATATAATAATTAGATAATTTATATTAAATAGAGTTTAAAATAAATTAAAATTAAACTAATTAGAATATTATTTTAAATAATATAATTAGATTATTTTAAGCTATATAATATAAATTATTATTAATATATAAGTATTATAGAGCTAGTAATAATAAATATATAGATAATATTATTAATAACTATCTAAAGAAGTATTCTATCTAATAGAATAAATATATATATATAATAATTATAGAGTATAAGAAGTATATTACTTCTAGTAATCTATTTTTATTCTATAATAGAAATATAATATTTCTATTACTTCTATTTTTTAGATAGTAGGATATATATAATAATATAATCTATTATAGAGATCTTTATTTATAATAAATATTTAACTTATAGTTATTTACTATTAAAGATATTAAACTCTAACTAGATAAAATAATATTTCTTTAATAAGCTTTTTAAGTTTATTATATTATTATAGTTCTTAAGAAATAAGATTATATTATAGCTATTAAATTATTAATTAATTTCCTTTTAAATATCTAATTTATATAATAAATCCTTCTATTTTTCTAAATTAAACTAGTTTAAAGATAATTAGCTTTTATTAAGATTAGATTTCTTAGTAATTTTTTAAAACTAATAAGAAATCTAAATCTTAATTAAAATCTTTAATTAATATATTAATTAGTAGTTAGAATTAAATATATATCTATAGTTATTATATTCTTTCTATTTTATAGCTCTTACTTATAAAGTTCTTATATATAAATTCTCTATTAGAAGAGGGTTTTTACAATAATTAGAAGATATTATATCTATTCTTTTTTTATTTAATTATTTTAATCTATAAATTAAAATTAATTTAAATTACTTAGAGTATAATTATATATTTCCCTATTAAAATCTCTATTTATATTAGAGAAAAAATAAATAATACTATAGCTATTAATAAGCTTAAAATATAAACTACTAATTATATTAAAATCTAATAATCTTCTATAATAACTATAAAAAGAAAATTTTAAGTTATATATATATTCTTATTTAATTAAATAGTTTATATTTATAGCTAGTTAATTAATCTATTATAGTTACTATAATATTATAAAAGATATATCTTTTATAAGAAGGGATTTTTAAAAGTAAAAATAAGAAGGGGTAAAAAGATTATCTTTTTCTATAGATACTGAAAAATAGCTAATTTATCTAACCCGGCTAATTTGATAAGTGGGCCCCGACTCACTATTCAGTAACTCTGGGAGTACTGGGTCAGTCAGACTTTCAAGCATCACACCGCCCAGTAGTTCTAACAAGAAAAAAAAGCCTCAAGAATTGAAATGTCAAGTAGTTACGCGGTTGTCGTGCGGCACAACCTCGCGGGCAGCTAATTGGAGAGAAACATCATGAGGCAGGAGTAATCAAGATGAACTGTGGAGTAATGAATATAAGACAGCGCGTCATCCTCTTTCTCACGCTGGACTAAGATCAATAACGTGTGCCTAAGTGATGTTGTTGATATCATTTCCGGAATGCTACGCGACTGAGACACGTCGCGGTTATCAATAGATCTCAACTACCCTAAAGCTTCGTTTCTAAACCGAGCTCGGTAGTAATAATCGGGTGAGAACTTAGTAAACTATTCAAGCAAAAATAAATCCGCGTTTATAGGTTTATGAACATTATCTATTTGTTTCAAAATGTATCCTATTCTTATTGTTGTTCTTCATAAAGTAGTTGTTATGTTGATTCTTCTCCGTACTTTCACTTACATTCCAGTTTATAAACTACCTGATGTCCCTATTTTAACCTTCGACCATGATGCGGCGGATATTTGGTTGAGATAGTTTTCCACAAATTGAACACCAACTAGAGGAGTAGAATGGCCGCTGCGCCGGTTTCCATCGAGAACATTTGGTCCTAGGGGAAGAGTGCCAAACATGGCGGCGACTGCTGCTTCATCGCAGCCGTCAAGCACAGTTGCAATACGAGCGAGCGAGCTGGTTGGATGAGCCGAGGCATGACTAAGCGCCTTATCACGCCAGTCCAAAAATGGCATCGTCCCTTTCGCGGCCCCGGCAGCAATCAGCATCCCAAACAATTCACCAAATGATGGAGCGTCCTCGTGTTTGAAGTCGAAATCTTGCCCAATCCGCGACACATCCCGCGTTACGACATCGACCATGCTTCTGCAAAGGTAGTCCACTGGAAGCACAGTCGACAAGTCTGCATCCACGACAGGAAAGCTGCCCATCTGAATGCTCCCAGCAATCAGATTGTGCAAGAAGTCGCCACGATCGAGACAGAAATGCCCAGTCGACGACGCGAAGACGAACGGCATTCGATACACCGACGCCCTGGCCCCTCGCCAGCGAGCGGCTGACACCATGCGCTCCGCCATCATCTTCGATGTCGCGTAGGAATGCTCATATTGGTCTTCGGAAACGTCCCATCCCAGGTGCATCGGTAGTGTGGCGATGGTGGACACGAGATGGACTGCCTTGCCACGGCCCCGCGAGGCTAATCGCAATACCTCGTGCGTGCTGATCATGTTCGGGCCGACGTAGTCATCCAGCGGTCGCATCCAATCTACGAGGCCAGCAGAGTGACATATAGCATCGACCGTTTCACTTAGCTCTTCGAATAGCTGCTCGTCGAGGCCAAGCAGAGGTTGGGTGATATCCCCTACAACGATGTGAAGGATCGGCATGAATCGAGCGTCCCATAATCCATACCAGGTCAGCGTGTCGACCATTCGTTGCCTCGCGTGATGGTCGTTATTTGCACGTACTACACAATACACCGTGATGCCCTGCTTCAGTAACTCATGAACGATAAATGCACCAACAAACCCCGTGCAGCCAGTCACAAGAACGGACTTGGGATGCGCGACACATTGAGTGGCATTTTCGAATTTTAGACTGGCGTCCAGGCAGCCTTTTCGGATCGAGGCTAGGTTGATGGAGGGAGAATCTGTTGACAATGGCGGATTGGTGACGGGGTCTAAATTACTTGACTGGGACAAAAGGGACGTAGGGGCAACATCATCTGCGTCCCAAGCACTCTGCAGTTTGCTTGTCAAGTGATCACTAAGCGCCTTCACATTCGGATGATGGTATGTGAAATTTGCGGACAGCTTCAAGCCGGTGAGCACGCTGAGGTGGTTTCGAACAAGCACCGCCGTAAGCGAGTCGATCCCGACATCTTGTAGACGTTTGTGGACGTCCACCTCATCTGGGTGCGCGAATGCTAACGCGCTGGCCATGGTTTCTTGAACCATGCGGAGTACAATGCCGGGCCTTTGCTTTGCAGGCGCGGCAGTCCATGCCCTGCGCAGATTCTGTCCAGGCCGGCTGCTTCTTTGACCTAAGAGCGAACGAAACAGGGCCGGAACTCCTCCCCGATCGTCAAAGTGACTCTGTAGCCTTTTGAGATCAAGCGAGGTAGCCACTGTGAGAGCTCGGCCGCTCGAGGCTGCCTGATGGAAAAGTCGCAGCCCTTCCTCATGGGTCAACGGACTGCGGCCAAACTGTGAAGTATGCGCGCGAATCGTCCCACTATGACCAGCTGCCATTCCATCTCCCTGCCAGGTTCCGAAAGCTATTGATGTTGCCGGTAGGCCTGTGGCGGTTCGCAGATGAGCCAGCGCGTCCAGAAAGGCATTGGCCGCAGCGTATAGGCCGATCCCGGGCAACCCTATGACACCGGAGATGGAGGAGAACAGGACAAAAATGTCCAGGTCCATGTCCTTGGTCAGTGTGTGCATGTTCCAGGCGCCGCTCACCTTGGGTGCAAACACTTCGGAGCAACGCTCTGGCCTCAACGTGGAGAGGATGCCGGTGTCTGCCACCCCTGCCGTGTGGACAACACCGCGAAGGGGTCGACTGGGGTTGAATAGCTCCATGATGCGCTGCATGCTTTCAAGGTCATCCACGCTTCCAGTGATGACAGTGGTATTGGCACCAAGAGAAGCAAGCTGGGCCACCACCGACTTGGCATTCGGCGCAGACATACCCCGGCGAGACACCAGGACCAGGTCCCGGACCCCATGGCGGCTGGCAAGAAAACGGGCAACATGTGCTCCGAGATCTCCCAGGCCACCGGTAATGAGAACCGCACCGTCTTGACGGATCAGAGGTTCTGCTTTCAACGATCCTGGGTCCTCGGCATGCGCTATGCGGGGCACGAGAATCTGATCTCTGCGAATCGCGCATTCGGGCTCGTCGTTGAGAGCTAGAATCGAGCTGATTATGTTCGGTGCTGTCCCTCCAGTCTCTGTCTCCGCTTCTAGGTCGACTAGGCGCAGGCGCATTTCTGACTGCTCACCCCTGACTGACCGCATCAGACCCCATAAGGGGGCAGCTCCAATCCCTTGGAGCAGCTCCGAGGCGACGACGCCAGTGCCAATGGCTTGCCGTGTGACCCATACTACCGGTTTTGAGAATTGGACCGAGGACACTTTCTGGAGCTGCGTGAGAGCCTTCACCGTGAGTTGGCCTGCCTGGCTTGGAGTATGGCTGGCGGTGTCTGACTCCCAGGGACATATCAATCCATCTAAGCCTGCAACTTCCTCCAGGTCATTGACCAGGACAAGCCTCAAGCCTTCAACGGTCGACAAAGCGTTTCTCACGTAGTCTGTTAATGACTCCGTACCTGCGCTGGCTACTGCCGAGTCCCACAAACCCCATATTCCCCGTGTTGGGCCTACGTTGTCGACGTCAATTGGATTCCACTTGATTTCCAGTGGGAAAGAGCCTGTTAATGGGACTTTGGCGCCTTTAGACGAAGTCGTCGCGTGTCCATTGATGTCTGACTTTATCGCTGCCCCGTTCGGCCCTATGACCTCTCGCTGGAAGGCGTATGTTGGCAGGAGCACTCGCTTGCAACCGAATGGCTCAAAATATGCCTTCCAGTTGATGCCAACGTGGCGGGCATGCAGGTCAGTGAGGCTTTTTTGAATCACCATCACGTCACCTTTCTTGGGAACGAGTGACGGTAGCCATGCAGCCTCACATCAGGTATCCCCACGCATAGTTTCGCTGGAGAGGCACGCCGCTCCCATGCCACACAAGGTGGGAGAAGGACCCAGCTCGATGAAGGTGTTTGCACCGTGGTCAGACAATTCTCTAATTCCATCACTGAAGCAGACTGCTTCCCGGACCTGTCGTACCCAATACGCCGCTTGCTCGAGGTGGCCGGGCTCCGCCAACTTGCCCGTCAGCGTACTGACCACGGCCACTTTCGGAGGACGAAAATGCAGCGCCTCAGCAACTACCTGCGAGTCTGCAAGCATGCCATCCATGTGGTGGGAGTGGAACGCATGAGAGGCCTCAAGCACCTTGGAACCATGGCCTTGCCTCGACGCATAACCGCATAAAGCCTCGACTGCGTCCATGTCCCCAGAAACGACGGTCTCTTCCGGGCTGTTGTAGGCCGCAATGCTCACTCTGTGTCCAATATCTGGCTCCACGATTGCCTCCCCAGTCTCTGAAGGGCCAACCTTCAAAGCCGCCATCCTACCTGTGCGATTTACAGCTTGCATGAGCCGACTGCGTGCCGTCACCAGTCGACAAGCATCAGGAAGATCCATGATGCCAGCAACATGTGCCGCAGCCAGCTCGCCTGCGCTGTGACCTAACACAAACTGTGGCTGCACACCCCAGCTGTTCCACAATCGCCATAGCGCAACCTGGATCGAAAACAAGGCTGGCTGGGCATAGTCGGTGCGCCGCAGTAATGCAGCACTCTCGCTGTCTGGGTCGGCCCATATTACATCCTGGAGTCGACCTTCGAAGTGTCCTGCGACCTCGTCTACGGCTGCTCTGAAGACAGGATGATAATAAGCAAGCTCTTTCCCCATTTGCAGAAGACGACCGCCCTGGCCAGTGAAGAGCATGGCGATGCAAGGAGTAACGGCCTCATAGCTAAAGCTAGCCGGTGCTTCTTGGGCCGCCAGTTCGAGCGACAACTTCTCGTCAAGCTGTGCCAAGCTCCCCACCATGAACGCCAGCCTTAGGCTATGGTGGTTGCGACTGGTTGCTAACGAGAATGCAACATCAGCGAGGCGCAGAGCTCTCGCATTTCTGCTTCTAAGATACGAGCGAAGTCTCCGAGCTTGTTGGCGTAGGGCAGCCTTGCTGTGGCCGGATATTAACACGGGAAGCGAGCTTGGCAACGCAGCTGAGATAGGTTCCTGCGGCATGTTTACGCCGGCTGACCTTGGTGCTTCTTCCACAATGATGTGAGAATTAGTACCACTCACACCGAAGGCGCTGACACCGGCTCGCCGTGGCCGGATTTTTGTTGACCCCCATGGCTGCTGGGTTTGTACCACAGCCATGCCGGCGCTCTCCCAATCTACTGTGGCGGTCGGCTGGTCAACATGAAGACTCTGGGGCAAAATTTCATGTTGCATAGCCAATATGACCTTCAGCAATCCCACCATACCAGCAGCCGCTTGAGTGTGGCCGACATTGGACTTGGCCGACCCCACCCATAAAGGAGTGTCCTGTGCGCGACTGCCACCAAAACCCTCCGCCAGGGCTGTGGCCTCGATAGAGTCACCTAGTCTGGTGCCCGTGCCATGAGCCTCGATGTAGTCGATGCCATTTGGCCGTAATCCTGATGAGGCAAGAGCCGCGATAAGACGCCTCTGTGCTGAACCACTTGGAGCGGTAAGGTTGGAGCTGTGTCCATCGTGATTGACGGCATTTCCACGCAAGGTAGCGAGTATCTCATCGCCGTCACGCTCAGCGTCGGAGAGGCGCTTGAGAATCACGGCAGCGCAGCCTTCTCCCCAGCCAGTCCCTTCTGTATCGGATGCGAAAGCCCTGCATCGGCCATCACGCGACATGGCACCAAGACGGCTGAACTCGACATGTAGTGCTAGCGTCAGCAGCAGGTTGACGCCTCCGGCGATGGCCATGTCGCAGTCACCTTGTTGCAGAGCATTGATTGCCAGGTGTGTTGCGACGAGAGAAGACGAGCATGCTGTGTCTATAGTTAACGAAGGCCCTTCGAGACCCAGCGTGTGCGATATGCAACCCGATGCGATGCTGCCAATGCCTCCCGTGCCGCCATGATGGAGCGATTCACCTGCTCCGTTTCCTGGCGTGAGTGAAGAGGGCCAAGGAATGTTGGCAGTGGTTATTGGCTCTTGCACGTCCGCCCATGATATTGCCCACGACTTTGTTGAGAAGGGCTATGAGGTCACAAACGCACAGAAGTCCAATACGACGGTTGTGTCAACTGATGCCCTCATGGATTCGATGCAAGGACTTTTTGCAGAAGACGGTCCACCAACAGAGGATGCCGATCTTGTGATGAATGGGATGCTGATGTCTTTACTTAAAACCATGCAGGTCCAAGCCAGCAAGAAGACGTGCAACTATGATAGGGATCTGCTTGAAGGCCTTACTAAGGCGGGCTATAAGCTTGACGATGGACCGCGTGAGTCCGGTATGATGTTTAAATTCTTTCAACGGGCCGGCGGCTATTACATTGATTCCGGGACATCACAGCTTATTGTAGATGGAAGGATTAAGATGGCAAAATCGCACCAGATTGCAGAAATCCTCCCCCACGGTGTCAAGTTCGTCGATGGATCAGAAACCAAAGCAGACGAGATCGTGTTTGCTACGGGATATCAGAGTATGAGGACACAGACGCGTCAGATTTTTGGTGATGAGATTGCCGACCGGGTGCCCGATGTCTTCGGTTTCAACGAAGAGGGTGAGTTTCGCGGGCTTTGGCAGAGGACAGGGCATCCGGGATTCTGGTTCCATGGGGGTAGCTTGGCTCTGTGCCGCTACTACTCACTGTTGTTGGCACTGCAAATAAAAGGATTGGAGGAGAATCTCTATAGCTACAACAAGATTTGACAGGTTCTGAAAAGGTGGCTAGTAATGAGAATTCGATAACAACTAAATCTAAGCCCCATCTGTTTCTTTTTGGCATGGCTCGATGCGTCTGTAATCCTTATGATCAACAACTTTGTCGCAGTTGACACGGTTGTTCGTCGCCAGTCTCTTGAACAGAACTGTTTTCGTTACTCTATTATCGATGGAGCCGTAAGTCTAATTGAGAAAAAGCTTCATCGCTTCAAACTCTTCTGATTGAAGCATCTCGCCTCGCATAACACCTCTGACGTAAGAGTCCCCTATATAACACCAGTCCTCCTCATCAGGACGAATGATATAAGGCGTTGTGCCGCCTCTGACGATGCATATGACATCCGCAACCTCGGCGTGCAAAGGAACAAGCCCAATGCGACCATTCTCTGTGATGCAAAATCTTCGGTGTGCGATGACCTCGTGCACGTACTCCCGGTCGGGCAGGAGTTTCACCTCTGGGCAGTCCAGAAATGGCTCGGGATCAAATACATTCTGGAAGGCTTGCTCAATCGGATCCCTCAGATTGTCAGTCTGTCCTTCCCTGAACATCTGCCAACAGTGATTCGACAGCTCAAAATATTGAGATCGGGATTCATCAGCAATGCTGAGCGAGAAGCGAGTGTACTTGAAGACCATGGCGACGGCGATGCACTGTAGCCACAACGGGACGTTCTTTACACAGTCTTCACAATCTGTGACAAAATTCAGGGCGTTGTGAAGGATAGCATCTCGGATCGTGAACGGTGCAGGTCCCTCATGTTTTCCATTCTGACAGTATGCTTTATTGGCAATTAAGGCGTCGAGAGTTTGCATGATGAGGCCGTCACGAGGCTCACCAAGGGTCCAAGGCTCTGAAATGTATGCCACAGAGTCTATAATGGCGGCATTTACGCATAAAGATTTTTTGTCTCTATCGACATATACCTGAGCCTCCCCGTCCAACCCACCTGCATGATACAAGTATTGTCCAAATAGCTCATTGAAGCGTTTTGACTGTACGCCGGACCTAGATGATGTCCAATCGGGAACCCAGGATGGGAGATCCGCAAGCCTGGTATTCCCAAGACGGTTCAAAGCCGCTGAATGTAGTACATCGCACCATTGACCGCTTTCGATGAAGAAGCAGGCGTATTCGTAGTAGACATCGGAGACACTCTTTGAGTAGTCAGGCTGAGGAGGGTCAGCATTCTTTTGACCCTTGATTTCCGCCGTCTCTCCGTCATGCGTATAAGTAATATCCGTTGCCAGTCCTAGCAGGGCATATATCTTGTCACGCGGGTCGGTCGATTCTCGATTGCGGAAACTCTCTAGTAAGTCAAGCAAAGGGTACGGAAAGGGCTTGAAGTTGGCGTCAAAGTATTCCTGAATCTTCTTGAACTGCTCTTGCTTCTCTGGCTGGTTCCCAAACTGCCTCTCCAACCAGAATCGCCGGCCGTTGGCCATGTGCGCCGGCTTGAAATTTCGGGCGATGAGTTTCGTTTGGCGAATCTGGCCAAGTGAGGTAATGAAGGGATCATCATGCATGCTGGCCGTCCCGGTGGTGAGGTTGAGCCTGTCCCGCAGCAGCTTGAATTCTATGGTTGTGTCGCCAAACATGATGATCGATAGTGCACTGGCGGCCACTTCTTGAATAACCCACGTTCGTGAGAACCAAGGTTGATTCATGAAAGTCTGCACCGCGATGCCCGCAAGTCTATTCTCCTCGTCTGTACCGAGCTGATTCGAGGTTATCTGCTTCGCGAACAGGTCAACCCGCACGTCGTCCTCATATTCACCGACATAGATATAAGTCATATGTGAGTTTTTGTATATGTCGCGCATCATAGTAACTTGCGCTGCCTTCTCGGTCATGTCAGCCTGGTTGATGCAGATTGCGTCCGTCCAAATCACTCCATTCGTCCTCTGAGCCCTGAAGCGACGCAATGCTAGGTCCAAATTGGCCGTGATGGGCACTAGGCAGTGCCCGATCTTGATGAGCTTGGTCTTCTCATTGGAGCCCCAGACGTAGCTCAGCGTGTTGTACTCGAGTGGCTCGTCCACCGGCATGACGGTAACTAAGCCATCTAGCGGATCGTCGAAGCAACTTGACGACCGGATACGTAGGACTCTAATCTGGCGTTTCTCTATCTTGGTCCTCTCATAGAAATATCTTATGTTCCATTCCAAGTAGAAATGAGCCTCGTGGATCTCATGACTCGGATCACACCTGGCACCAGCCTCATGACATTCTTTACATATCATGTATCCTCCGTCGTGGTCAACATGTCTGCAAATAAATACCCCGAATTTAGCTGAGAAATCCTTGGAACATTTGGCGCAAGACCAAAGTGGCATCGACTCAGCTCTGTCAATCTCATCCTCGGCCACTCCGGGAATGACTGGGCGGTTGTAAGTGTCAATCCCACTCTCGCCCTCTGCCAGGGGAGCGGTAAATCTATAGACCGACATAATTGATTTGATTCTTTTGTATGCAGCGTAATGGAAGGGTAACCGAAAGACGACCGTTTCGTGGATTCCAGAATGCCACGTTGTGTTGCGCTAAAGGTTTCATTGTTGTCGCTTATATCATTGGTTCTGGGTTATTACATAATATTCAGTCAAAGTTGGGGGCTACTTAATATAAGCATAGCGAAGTTTTGCTTATAGTAGTAAAGCCACTGATGCCGTTAAGCGAATGGTCCTGAGATGAGTGATAAGATAAAGTCATCGATACGCCTTCTAACCACAGACGAGGTTTAGTAGCTGGAAATTATCTCTCATATGCAAAACATCATACGGACAAGGTTTAGAATGGGCATGCTTTTTCTATCGCGCAGATGAAAAACCCCGAGTTTTTGACTTGGAAACCAAAATTAAGCTCATTTGCAGATAAAGCAAGATGAATTGTTGAATAAGGACTAGTCCAACGGCAGAGAAAGTTCTTCACAAGTACTGTGAACAAGACTATAATCAAAACTAAACAAAGCCTAGCCGCGCTGTGAATACTCATGATGGACGGATTGATGGTTCCTATGCAGAGGGAAGAGGCCATTTGCCTGTTTCCACCATGGCTCTCCTTGCTTTCGCCCAATCTTCGACATCAAAGCGCCAATCCCAGACCTCCTTCTCATCCTCAACAATAGACCAATCGGACTTCTTGAACACAGAAAGACCGACCTTTTCCATCAAATTCACCCAGGGTTCATTGGTAAGACCCGTCTCGACGCGAAACAGCCTACAGTCAAGCTCTCGGTGAGCAAACTCGACTAAACCGCAGAAAGCTTCGACGCCATAGCCTTTTCTCCAGTGCTTATGGTCAATAGTGATACCTATGTCAGTCTGCAACATCGGCTCAGAACTTGCCTCCGGCTTCTTCAGAAACTCGGCGGGTTTCTCAGATTTGAATGCATTGTACCCGCAGAGCCCAATCACCTCACCGGTTTCACGTAGCTCTATAACAAAGAAGGCGGCAGCCCCAGCCGAAGAATAATTGGGCATGTTTTTGATGAATTCAGTTATGGTTTCGCGTGTTAGTTCGGTCTCCGCCTTCTCATAAGGATAGTTCTTTTGGTTTGTAGAGAGGGTGTAATATACGTCCTCATCCACAGAAGTGGGAGTCCGGATGAGGAGTCGCGGAGTACGGCACTCGTAGGACCTGCGAGCAAAAAGCTGGGGAGGAGACACCATATTGAGAACCAGGAGGGGCGAATCGAGGTTTAAGGTCTGAGGGGAAATAACAAGGCAGCTTTGGAGTCTATCTATGATTATTGCGCAACAACAGCTTGCTTGCCTTTTTTATGTTACGATCTGTTTCTGTGACTCAGTTGGCTGATAGTTCTAGTAAGACTTGAAGATGCAGTAGCAACGAGTTGGTGATCATCCTAGAACCATTAAATTCTGTTTCGTGACATAATACTGAATCACATAAAGCCTATCCTGTGGTTACACCTAGTTTATGTTGTGCCACTACGTCAAATTACACAAAGCACATCCTCTCTTCAGGACTAATTTCACTGTATGCTGAAGACAGAAAATTACAAAACCAAAGTTTTATCCTAAATTACCTGTGTAAATAAATAGTCAGCATGCGTCGGTCAATTCAGTTACCTTCTACTAACCTGTCATAAATCTGCCATAGAGTTGAGAGTAACAGACCTGCCTTGTTTGGTTTGCTTGTCCTCGACTTCTTTATTTATTCCCTAAGGCTGTGCTGAACAAAGCTTCTCAAGCCTTTACCCTGAGAACAGTTCATTGAACGAATTAAATAATCAAATAATTAAATAAAAGAGCTTTGTACTCTTCATCCTGCTCAGAACTCTTTATGCTGTAACTATCCTGTTGTTAGCATTTTATTGCGAACATAGGCGGTCTAATTTGTTCTATGATTGCCTTTGGAAACTCATTTCATTTCTATCTCAATTGTTACCGCTTCCATCTCGTCAGCAGTAGTCTTTTTTAGGGTAGAAATTCATGGCTTGAATCAGGGCGCTGGTAACAAAAATCCTATATAATTACTTGGAGCGACCTAGCTAGAAACTTCTATTATACAAAATCACCCTTTCCAAGATGGCGACCTGGGCGGTGAAGGAGAGCTATAGAAACAACATCCCCTCTTAGCATGGCTACTCAGATGTCTAAATGCACAGAAAGGGAAACAGCTAAGTCTTTGATTCGTAATTGGACTTGTAATTTCTACATCCTCAAGTTAAGACTTAATTGAATATTCCTGTGCTTCCTTGTTCTTAAGTTGTTTTTGCGTTTATGATGCATCGTGCTAGAACAATGGCTAGGAATACTTGAAGAATCAAAGGAGCAGCAGCCGTGTGATTTTCTTCCACTATAGTAGGTTGGTCGACAGTCTTGAACCAAAAGTTCAACGACAATACACGTTGCATCCCACTATGTCTGCGGCAGGCACGTGGACATGGCGAGTAAACATTATAGAGCTCCATGCTTCAAAAGGCTCAGTACAAACCGAGACAATCCGTATTATCTAGACCTCGGGGATAGTGAACTAATGGACTATCTGATGAAGGCTTTCAGATCGCTCTCACCCTCCCTTAGCATACGGGCGTGCGATCGCGCATCCGCTCTCAGAGCATGTACAGTTAGGGCTGAATCTAGAAGGCGCTTGTGAAAGAGGGAGGATAGTTGGATGGCCTTATCCATCTGCTCACCTGCCAATCAACAGTTCGGCTAGCGGGAGTCCTGACAGTACAAGCCTGTGCGCTGGTCGCCTATACATAGCAATTTCTCCCACCCTACATAGTACGTTGAAATAGTCCGAATTGCGAGTGGGCAAATTGCGGTCGGTGAGCCAAAACAACGCTGTGAGGTCAGTCTAGGGTGTGAATGGAGAGACCTCACCTCGCTTGCAGGCCCCCTCCTAATTAATACTATCTCTTTGAAGCAGCTAAAGCAGCAGTATGTAACTTGTAGGGGTTTAATTGGTGTATTGCCATGAGAAACTCGTCGGATAAGAGATACTTATTTATTAGAGATCGCGTCACTATAACGAAGTACCGCTGATCTGTAGCCTACTTTTCTGAACCTCGCTACCAATTATAATTCCATCTGGACTTCGATCCTAGAAAGGCTGAATAAGTACTTGATGGTACTCACTGTACTCTGTAAAATAGCGGGGAAATACATTGCTGCTGCTCTAGCTGCTTCAAAGAGATGTAAAGTAATAGGCTAGGATAAATAATATTGGTTGATCGTTCTGCGCTGCATACCAAGTGAAGCGTAGCTAAACAAGATGACGACGCGAAAGAAGCACGGTTTGATTCATGTCCACCGATAGGGGGAGAGTTCACCTTCGCAACGGTGGGTGACGAGATTGTAGCCCCTGGGAGCCCATGATTCCCGGTAGATTTCGAAGGAATGCGAGCGTAGATTATGCGAATACGTAGGTATCATGCCTCAAGCGGATTTGACCGCACACTCAGAGCTTGGCTGCGTTGATTGCCCTCGGTGTAGCCAAAACCGTCGAAGACCGGACTGACGACATCAATTGAAGCAATGATACTCCTAATGGTCGCGCGGAGGAGGGGAGGATTATTATCTCCTTGGCAGAGACATGCCGCAATACGTGGTTATGAAAGAGGAAGAGGCCGAGATATGTACCATTTTACGTGCTCAATTTCCTACCCCGCAGGTCGAATGCACGCGTTTCAGTGTGTCCTATTCGGCTTTTACCAATCTGGAAAGAAATCCGAACAAGACAAAATCAGATATTGCCAATTTCCAAGTGCCTTGGATTCAAGAATCCTTGAGCCCCACCCCCATGGCTAAGGATTACATATGCGGTTCATGCTCGCAAAGACAGACCTGATATTTCCTGGTTATTCAGTACCAGCGACAGAATTGCTTCATCCAAATTTAAGAAACCAAACAGATTCTGAAGCAATGATTGTGGTGAACCTGCGAACATATTTGCAGGGCCAAGATCAAAGGTTAAAATGACGAATCTGCGGCAATCCTTTCAACTCTTGGCTAAGCAGGTATTCAATATATAATTCGCACAGCCTTAACATGGCCCCTTCATTTATATTGGATGAGTATATTAATATATATTAATTTGGACGAGTTGCATAACATAATGGAGGAATCTTGCACCTCATTTCATCTCCCGGCTGAGGTTGGCATGGCGACATGGGTGTCCACGAGCAGCTAAGCACGTTTCGGGCCATGTATTTTGACCAGATCAAAAATGCCTTTGCAACCTTAGCATCCGGGGGTGATGGCCTAATCACGGAGCATCTTTCATTTCAATTATCACTTAGGAGAATGATACTATGGGCGTCCACTACCCTATACGGTCCGCCCATAGCAAAAGTTTAGATTCGAGGTTGCCTCTTGAGTAGATGATTATGCACACGAATAAGACAAAATAAACTATGTATATGCGGGATTATCTCACGTCCTCATTTGTATTCCCAGAGGCTAAAGTAAGTAGATTCTGTAAACCCCCCTAAAAAAATCGTGGATCTGACTGTCTTGTGTAGCTTGTCATTAACTTTATCATTCGACTGCTACTAGGTGGAAATCGCGGATGTTTGGAGAAATGCCCCTATCATGAACCATGGGTCTCTTGCAAAGGTAGTGCGCAACCAGCCAGCATTATGTAGAAATAGGATCAGACAGTGGTACAACATCATGTGAGAGTTTAAGTCACATAGGAGGAGCGGAAGCGAGTGAAGGGCATCGGAGTGTGCTTGCTACTGTAGCTATGTGAGAGTATGGTAAGGTAGGAAGAAAGAATCAAGTCCTCACGAATCGTATTATATGGAAATGCCAGTTGCTGAGGAACTCGTACCGCCTTGATATCCAATAAACAGCTGAACGCCACTTGCCAATACTGTCATCACAAAGGCCTGAAGGTGCAAGCTTCAAGCTTCGGCCCCCTGCCAATACTAATCATAGAAACTGACTGCTAAGGTGTTGGAAGATGTAGCATCTTGGAGTGTTCCCCTTTACTAAGGCACTAGTGTAATTTGATTTTGAGAAATATAGCGATTGGACCCCACTGCACTGAGTTGGGCTACTGTTAGTTCACTACTAATAATAGCTGAACTTTGAGAAGTGACTGCAATGCTCCTTCAATGCTACACCGATCGGAGAAACGACCATGCAAGATTCCCTGCCAGAAGTACCTAAATCACCAAGAAAGCATTGCCCTGTGGAGGCGTTAGTGACACCACAAACACCCCAGGATTTTATGGAGCGGTAAGGGTTAGTAGAGGAATGCAACACCATCCGTGTGTATTTGTGGCATGAGCTGATCATCAATCTGTATAATGAACTCCATGGCTGGTTTATCCAGTGTTCACCGAAGGCTTCGCCATTATTGAGGCGTGGCTATAAGTACTTGATCATTGATTCCTGCAAAGCTCAGTTGATGTTTGAACGTAATAGTTGAACTTGAGGATTTGACTGCTTAGATGAATACTCGATCTGGCTGAGATTGCCAGAAATATTGGGCAGTACCAGATGCCACGCTCGGGTGATATCACCTCCTGAGGGCATGCGACCCACCAATATTGAACCCCGACCATGGGTGGTGTATTGACCTATACTTTTGTTCGAATCCCAAGAGCTAGCTGAAAGCGTATCTTGCCGAGCGGGTCGGCAGGCCGTCGAAGAATTGATTTGCCAAATTGGAAGGAGCGGACTGGGAGTGTCCAGAACTAGGCTCTCTTGGTCATTTTCTTTTTGAAGATATTCGTTATTTTATAACCATTTTCTGATATCCCCGAAGCCCGCCTTACACCTCATGAAAGAAGAGAGTGGATGAACGGCATGACTATCCCAATGGCATGCTATATTCAAGCAAGGGGTGGATGTGGAAATGTAGGACCCTCGAGAAAGACGGAAGAAATATATATAAAGGCTGAACCGATCTGAACAACTTGTGCCTTTCTTCCTCATCAAACAAACCCTGAAAAATAAAAAATAGTTCTTTTCAGTCTATTCTTTACTTCCTGACTTTATCTTTTTTTACTTTACTTTTTTCTTCCCTTTCTTTATTTCTTATTCCTATCTTCTCTAAAGTTACTATTTATTTTCTAGGATATTTTCTAGAATATTTCTTTACAGTAGCTTTTATAATGGTTGCTTATAAGAACCTCAGCTTCGCAGCTGTCCTGTCTCTTGGCCTTGCCGCCCACGGACTAGCCGCCAAAACTGAAGCCACCAATCTGATCGCTCGCGGTGTTAAGTCTGATGGCGCTCCCGAGTTTGTTGCCCGCGACGCCGAGGCCGAGCTTGAGGAGCGTGACGATGAAGGCGAGCTAGAGGCCCGCCATCTTCTTGAAGAGCTTTACGAGCGCGACATGTACGAGGAAGACGAGTATTTATTTGCCCGTGGTGGAGGAGGTTCAAAGGAAAAGCCTCCGTCTAAACCTGACGTCAAGCCAAAGGGAGAAAAGGGCAGCGGCAAGAAAGGGAAGCGTGGTCTACTCACTCGCGGCTCAGGGAAGAAGAACCCTCCGCCTAAGCCTGACCCTAAGAAGGACAAGGGGGGAAGGGGCCCGACAAAAAAGCGTGGTTTACTCACTCGCGGCTCAGGGAAGAAGAACCCTCCGCCTAAGCCTGACCCTAAGCAAGACAAGGGAGGGAAAGGCCCAAGAAGACATTGAAGTGACGCTGCCCTCCAGGAGCACTCTCGCAAGACTTCTGAACGTTGTTTCGCGAATTCTGCCCAAACCCTCTGTTAAGGGTATTGGTGGTGGGCAGTGGCGGACATGCCTTTAAGGGGGGGAAGGCTTATGAAAGAAGTTCAGTCAAGCACAAGAGGCTTTTGTGGTTTAGATTTTTTGGTTTAGATTTTCGAGACATGTGGTAGCTTGTGCTTTTAGAGACCATCACTGTTTGTATCACCCGATGTCTGGATTATTGTTTGTGGTTTTCAGTATATGTGACCAGTTTAGATATGGGCAATGTATGTTAGATTTGAAGTGGTTCTTCTTAAGGAGGTAATCTTTTCTGAATATTAGTAGTTGGCATTCCCAGCCATTTCTTCAACTTCCAGTGACGGCCTTTACTCTCACACTTGCATATGAAATTACCGCATAACGCAGTACATGCAACGGTAATAAACGAATTTATCTCGAGTGAGTGTTTCTTGGCTGGAGTGACATCCTCTTAGATTGAGGCTTTAAGCAGCGATACGCGACGATTTCGAATAGGCCTATAGCCGACATGAGTAAAAGGGGGGTGGCTTATGTGAACGATTTTGTCGTCTAGACAGTGTAACTGATCTTCGATACTGAAGGCGGCAGGATTCTGTTCAACTCTTCATCGTCCTTTTGATGTGCATCAACATAGCATCACGTGTACTCTCACAGGAGGGCACAACCTGCGTACTATATTCCATTCCTTTTTCCTGTTGCGTTTTGGCGGGCAAAGAACTCTGTGAGATATGGCTTTGCCCAACCGAGCTGAAAAGCAGACAGCAGGTAACTAGAGTTCATCAGCTGCGCCATCATTGCGCTCGCCTTTCCCCCCCTGCGGAAACCAGTCCTGATCCATCTCCCAGGTGTCCAAAACAGGCCCATTGGGATCTTCTTCTTCGAGAATTCCATTGTCGTTATATCCACGAAATCGCGGCGATGCCTCCAGGACATACTCTCTCAATTTGCCGGTCCAAGCCCAGGTCGGTCTTTCGCCACCAAGTAGTCCAGTGAATCGGGGTGTTGCTTGTGAGATGCTTGGATCCTCGGAGGGGGTGGACAAACACTTGTTTGGCAGGCAGCTGTTTTCTCTCTGTTAGTATGACTTCCTGTAGAGTAGAGAAGACTGGGCGGTGTTCTTACATGAATAGGGAGGATAGCAGAAGCTAAAATTCCGGGCAGAACGAGCCCATATGCTACCCTATTCACAGTCGGGCCGGCGGACCCAAGAGCTGGTGAAGCCACGTACGAGTATTAGTAGGAGAGGTAGAACCAAAGCGCCGGTGCCTTTAGCAGTCCTGATATACATACAAATGATGTAAGCAGGGCCATAGATTCATTGCCAATGGGACCAAACATGACTCCTCCTGCGTCTGCAACACTGTAGATCTCGCGGTGGCGAAGTTTGAAAACACCAACAATATCGTCAGACCAGGTGGTAATGATCCCAACTGTCAGCAGAATGATAACACCGGGAATCATGCCAAAGGTATCAAACACGGCCGGCAATGAGAGGACGCCAAGTCCGATCTGGGATTTGACCATGAGCGCGGCGGTGCCTAACCATCGTTATCACACTCTGTAACGCTGCGTTGGTCCTCGCGTTATATCAGAGAATAATAAGGTGCCATTTGCCAGCTCGTTTTGGACCTATTTAGAAGGCGGTGAGGCTATTAATATCTCCTTGAAAAGATGATTGCCAATCATTTCTTCCAGCCTCCGTCTGCCTCTGCGCCCTCATCTGCCCATTTGGTTTTCTTTGACCTCCCCTTTCATTATTCTCTCCAAAAGAAAACAAAGGGACACCCTCATATTGAGATACATGACACATGATGGCTATAACTCAACGCCTATCTCCTGCTCATAGCAAAGGAGTGGGGCTCAATAAGCCCCTCACTCAAGCGCAGCCTAAGACAAAACCCAATCTCTTGCTAGCAAGCGATATACCCTCATGGTACGCCACTAACGCCTTTCTCCGGACTGGCTACCGGCCTGTGAACGGATCTGTCAAGCTGTGTTTTGAAAGCTTGCGACATATTCATAACGAGACCGTCAACATTTACTCCCACTTAATACCAGCGGCCATCGCCATCGCCTGCAATTGCTTCCTCCACCTGTATTTCCACAGCCGCTTCCCAGATGCACGTCTAGCGGACAGACTAGCTGTACACATCTACTTAACTACCTCGATCTTTTGTTTCGGTGTCTCGTCCATCTATCACACCGTGACCTGCCACTCAAAAGATCTTTCAGGTCTCTGGAACCGCTGGGATTATGCAGGCATCATTGTTCAGACAACAGGCTCGTTCGTTTCGGGGGTCTACATGACATTCTACTGCGAGCCAACCCTAAGAAAGCTGTATTGGACTATGGTAAGTTTTAATCCCCATCCGTTCTTCACAACGCCATAAAGGCATTTTTGACTGATGCGGACTTGCATAATAGACTGGGGTGCTTGGGTTTTGCTCGACAACTATTGTCGTGAATCCCCGCTTTCAGGGCAATCGATGGAGACCACTTAGGATCGCGACATTTGTTGCCATGGGTCTCTCAGGCCTGTTGCCTGTCATTCACGCGACCTATATTTATCCGTTTTCTCAACTTAACCAACAAGCCGGGGTTGGGTATTATCTTGTCGAAGGCCTTACACTTATTCTTGGCACAGTCTTCTACGCGGTAAGTGGAACGTGAAGGTGATGGGGTGGAAGATTTATGGCAAACAACTTACCTTGGATCGAGCTAATCGTCATTTACGTAGACCCACTTCCCCGAATCCTGGGTGCCCGAGAAGTTTGATATTTGGGGAGCCTCTCATCAGATTTTTCACCTGCTAGTTGTTCTTAGTGCTGTAATTCATACGTGGAGTCTTCTCAGTGTAGATGGGTGGATTTATAAAAATCCCCCTTGCCTAGGCTGAAACCCAAGTAAAGATTATTTACCTTGTTTGTTATTTGAGATCCCTGGCAGTTGGATTAGAAATAGACTTTCTGGTGGCTCGGCTTGTTATATTAGCGGCAGTTGGAACACACTTTTGACATCGGCAACCGCCGTGTCGACCTGTGACAAATGATCTTTATTTAATTCGCCGAAGTTAATGGTAACCTATTGATATCCTCAAATCTCCCCAACCTTCCCTCATATGTCCAAATAGAGAGATGTGAATAAGCTAACATTTTTAAGAGGTAGAAATCATAAATCGTCTTGATGAACGATCAACGCCAGACAATAATCATTTTAGGTTCCAGCCTGCATTTCCATTCCTTCAACCACTTGAACGAACTACTCTATCAATCGATCGCCTACATAATTGATGTTCGATTCCCGGAACCCAGAAATTTTCGTCCTCCCATTCGGAGCAACATATATATGATAATCTCGCTTTAGAGCTTCGCATTGGGTAAGTGTCAGAGGCAATAGGCTGTCTGAATATTGTAAGAAATCTGTACACATCAGTAAACTCTATTCTCTTTCTCTTCCGTACACATCAGTAAAATCCTTGAGATGACTTGCCTAAACAAACCCTGTCCACGTTTATATGCCAGTTTCCGGGTGTCTGGTAATTATGGTTAATTGGGAAATTCCGTAAAGGTATGTGGGTTCATCATACTTTGTGGACGTTAGCCAGCTTATGAAACAATTCCTGTCGACTGCGTTCTAGCCTTTGCCTTATCTCCTGTAGCTCATTATGCCTTTGGTCAAGTTAATAATGTGTGTTATGGAGATGATTGGATAGGGTGTCCTTACCACTTGGCTTGGCTTTCTGGATCTGGCAGAACGAGATCTACCAAATGTGACCCATACGCAGGAAAAGAGGAAAACTCTCACCGAATCATGCAACGAAGCTGATACTTGACAGCTGCCGCAGCTTCCTTGGTTGAAGCCACAACATGTAATGCGCCAACTCTTTGTCCATAAAGCCCTAGATTCTTAGCAAAGGACTGAGCAATAATCATCTCAGAGCCCAAGCTTGCAAAGTGGCGCACTCCATATGCGTCCTCATCTAAGCCACGGCCAAGGCCTTGGTAAGCAATATCGAAGAAGGGCAAGTGTCCGCGGGAGGTTATTTCCTCCACAAGAGTCCGCCACTGCTGCTCTGTCAGCTCGCGACGGTTGGGTTGTTGCAACACGGCTGGAGGACAAATGTGCCCCTATTTGGTATGTTCCTTATTACTGTAATGTGAGTTGAGATGGAGGTAGATGAATGTTAGTTGACTAGTCATAAAATGGCGAATATTGGATCGGTGACAATAACTCAAAGCCTTAATTGGTAATTTCATTCTGAACCATCAACTATTTTGAAGTGAGAATTCCATCTATATCAAGGAATAGAGATCTTGGCCGTCTTCTTAGATGCTCTTCCTCCGAAGCCCCAACCAATCTGATGAGCAACGTGAAGATTGACCCCCAACTCGTCCGCCCATGCCCACACGAGACCCGGGTTCTTGAGAAACATGCGGCCGGCGGCTATCAAATCTAGTGGCGTATCGTTGGTATCTTGTCCACCTTCAATAAGCTTTTGCGCGATTTCTCCTGTCTTGATGCTTCCTACCGCGCTGACGAGCATAGTATCTCCCACTGCCGCCTTGATCTTCTTGGAAAAGGGTGCCTGGTAGCCTGGGCCTCCAATAACCTTTTGGTCAGGGTGGTTACCGCCACTCGAGACATCCAAGACATCGACACCGCGCTGAGCAAAGAGCTTGGCCAGCTTGGCGCTTTCATCGACAGTCCAGCTTGCGCCGCCGTTCCAGTCCGGGTTAGTATCCAGCCAGTCCGTAGCGCTGATGCGAACAAACAGAGGCATATCCTTGGGGATAATCTCTCTAGTCTCCTCAACCAGCTCGAGGGCGAGCCGTGCGCGGTTCTCAAAGCTGCCTCCGTATTGATCCGTACGCTTATTTACAGCCGGCGAGAGGAAGCTCGAGACTAGGTACCCATGGGCGAAATGGAGCTCGATGATGTCGAACCCGGCGCGCAGTGCCCGACGGACGGCGGAGGCATTATCGCGCTTGAACTGGGCAATTTCGTCTAATGTCAGAGCGCGTGGCTTGGGGAAATGCTCATTAAACGCCTCATCGCTCGGCCCAACCACGTCGTTCGGCCAGCCGTCGACGGCTTCAGTAGCAGTAGCACCAGAGCTAAGCCAGGGAGCGACCGTGGACGCTTTTCGTCCAGCGTGGGCAAGTTGAATACCAATAAGGCCATTTTGGCTGTGCGCAAAGTCGACGTGCTTCTTCAACGTATCTAGGTGAGCATCGAGCCAAATGCCAGAGTCTTCTGGAGTAATGCGGCCGTTGGCTTGCACAGAAGTGGCCTCAATCATGGTAAGACCGGGCTGTCTTTCGCTTTAGTTTCTACTAGGTAATCTTCAGAGCAGAGTCAAAAAACAATGCTACTTACACCTCGCTGAGCAATGCCTCCGTAATGGGTAATGTGCCAAGGCGTATGGAAGCCCTCGTGCGCGCTGTACTGGCACATGGGACTGACCCAAATACGATTCGGCAACGTGACGCCACGGATCTTGAGCGGCGTAAACAGCTTAGGGATCGGCTTGCCTGACGGCTGGACATCGGTCGGTGTGCCAGCGGGAGGGTCTTGTTCCGGGGTGAAGAAGGGGGCATTCTTGGCCGCAGTGTTCGGGATTGGTGCAGAGCATTTCGCATTCTTCTCAGGGGCAGGTGTTCCTGCTCTGGACACCGTGATGCCGTGATGAGGGTGACATATGCGCTGAGTGAGGTATGCCGCCATTTTTGAAAGGTTGCTGGATTGCAAGGTGAAATAGTTGTGTGTTGGATATATCTTGGTATCAAAGAGACTGTTGATGATGTGAAAATGAATTCCTGGATGGTTCTTTGGGATCTATTTAAGCATTTACTGTAAACCCTGTTTTTGGACTAGTTATTCCTTCCGCGCAAAAACTGCCTAGTAAATGGAGTTTGGATTTCTCAGTTATTGGGATTTGTAACAACGTGGACTATGCATGACGCAAAATACTTGCTTCAGTCCAATGAACTTGCCATGGCGTCATATCAGTGAAGGCTTATTCGTTGGGGCTCGTTTAATTATTGGTTTAAACTGTGATCTACTACAACTCGGTCGTACATTCCTCAGATATGCTTCGGCACTATCGGCAGTCTCGGAGCTGGATGCCGGAGCGCAAACCGACTACATGTGGTGTCTCCAGAGCTTGGTTGAGCCCCGATAACTCCCCGGTGCTCACTGACAGTGCCTGATGAACTCCGACAACGCTGTTGCTTCGTTGATCCGTAATATTGATCGAGTTATGAAAAGTATCTATCAGATATATGAAAGCCCTTATTTGTAAGCAATGTAAATAATAGTTTGTTGTTTGATCTGCGAAATACTTCATAATAATACTAGCAAAATTTGCAGAATGCGGTTCTAGAAGGAAATATTTTACAATTACTTGATCGTCTGAACCCGCCTCCATTATCAACCTTAAACTACATAGCGTGGAACACTAAGCTGGAAATCATAACACACAAGTTGATGTAGTCATGCGAATGTCCACATCCCCCGGGAGATATGTCATGCATGCGCCAGGATGACATATGTTTTATTAGGCTTATGCTTTTCCCCTCATTGCGTCGGCAAACTCGGTCTTCCTCCGAACTTACCGAGGTTGAGTGGGTCTTCGCCGGAGCCATCGGTAAGGCCTCTCTCTGCCTTCCGACTCTTCATGTTGGTTTTTGACATTTGCGTTGTAACATGGGTCGACATCTAGTCCCCGAAATGGATAACCAAAGAGATGCCTCAAACTCGTTATCCCGGATTCGCAGCGCCAGCTCATCCCTGCATGACCAGAATGACGATCGCAGGGTGACTACTCGTGGCGCAGGCCGTCGCCTACGTGCCTCAACAGCGTGTCAAGTTTGTAGGGCTCGCAAAGTCAAGTGTACCAATGAGAGGCCGTCTTGCGCTGGGTGTGTCAAGCTCGGTTGTGAGTGTCGATATCCTGAGCCTGCTAAGTACATGCAACCAAAGTCTGTCGCAAATTGACTCCTATTACTTCAACGGCCCAACAGCCAAATCTAACATCTCTTCAGTCCTAAGGAAGGCAACTCCAATTCCGAAGTCATAGAAACCCTGAATGAGATCTTGCATCGCCTACCTCCTGCAACTGAGTCGCGACATGAGAGATGTACAGGTGACTCTGTAGCCTTCAATGCTCTCTCCTTCACGGCTGTAGACCATGTTTTCGAATGGCCGACATTCGCTGCCGACAACTCACTTCACCTAACGCCCTTCAACCTATTAGCGATCAATCAAGCCCAAGAGCTTCATCCAGGTGCCAGCAGCACCGTCGGAATGCCGGGCTTACAAACCGGGGAGGTTACTACGCTGTTGACGAGGTTTCTGAGAATGGTTCACACCATGAACCCTATATTGGATTGCAACACTCTAATGAGCCATGGGAGGATTGTTGCTGAGCTGGGTCCGCAGTGGGATTCCCGGACCTGTCTTGTGGTAAGTCCGTCTTAGGCTCCAAACTATTGCATCTCTGAGTATCTACATACCAGAAAAACACTGATACCATAATGATAAGCTTATCACCGCCGCTCTGGGAGCCTTGGCCCAGCCATACACCTCCTTTCCAGACACAAAACAGACGCTTTCCAATTCGTCTTCTGTGGAAAACGGGGCCCAGTATCGTCAGCGTGCGGAGGCTTATTACCAGTTCGCCCGAAGACGACTTGGTATACTAGGCATGGACCTCACAGCATGCCAGTGTCACTACCTTTCAGGCATTTACCTATTGCATACTTTACGTCCGATTGAAGCATGGCAGGCTTTCTTCCAAGCCTCGTCTCTCTATGCTGTGTATCTCAAAAATCAGGCGACACTTCGTACAGTCAGGGATACAGTCATGCTTGGTGACCAGATGATGACTGATGAGCAATCTCTTCCCGATGATTTAGAGCATGATCTCCAACAACGGCTATACTGGAGCTGTATCAAGTCCGAAAGGTGAAATGCACTCTGCCTGGGTTTTTGCTTTCTGTAACCAACAGCTGCACTACTAACACGGACACTTTTTGTAGTGAATTATGCACTGAAGTAAACCTACCAAGGTCGGCCCTCCACGACATCCACTACCCTTACCAGTTTCCTTCCCCGCCGACTCCAAGAAGCGTGGACGGCTTAGATGAAAGTCCGCAACATGTTACGCCATCATCATCCAATAACACCACAGCCACTATCTCCTCATCGACCACACCCAGCCATTACAGTGAGACACAGGACTTCAAAGAACTTCACGAGTGGTCATGGTACAACTATTTGTCTGGAATATCGCTATTTAATCTCTCAGGCCGCGTCAATCAAGCATTTTACTCCAGGCCTCCCTCTTCATGGGCAACCATGAACCTGCTCGACATGATCAACACGGCATACGAATTCGAGAAACAGATCGAACAGTGGAAGCTGACACTGCCACAGGCCATCTCCTGCTTTCACACCACACTGGATATTACCACTGTGACCGAGCTCCAATTGGCTCCCTGGCTCCGGTCCGCTAACATTCGACTTCGCATCTACCGCCCATTCCTCTATCGCCTTACCTGCAAGATAGACAAGGACTGGCCGCTTATTGACCCAATGCGCCATTTAGCGGAAAAGGCGGTCTCATTATGCCTCGAGCCGCTTTTCGATCTGGGATTGAGACACAGAAATGCTGAATCCTGGTTTAGGTGCCGTGAGTCCGCTTGTCGTGCTTTGCTTCTTCTCTGCGCTGGGAAAAACGGGCTTCTACGCCGGATGGAATTGGAGCACCGCGCAAGCGAGACATTGCAGCAGTGCATTTCACACTTGCGCTATTGGGAAAGAGAAGCAGATGATGTCAGGTTGGCTCGCCAAACCCTTGAGACGATGATATAGAGGAAAATTCGAGCGCTGCATGATTAAAAAAGAAAAACTCAGCCTACAATTTAGATAGCTTATTTTCTCTTGAATCTTTGGGTTCGGTAGAAGAAATGAGGATATATATCTTTGTGGTCTCACCAGTCCTTAATCCAGGGAGGGCGTCGCTAATTCAATCCGACTAAACACTGCGGAAGGCTCCAGTTCCTGTTTCTCTATCCACCGCTTCAATTTCTACCAAGTTCTGGAATATATAAGACTAATTAACGAGATAAGTCTGAGTCTGAATATTCGCGGATAAGCCGTGTGTTATAATAACCATACAGAAGCATTGTGTCTTGCTACCTAATGACGGGGAGACGAGGGATTCTCTTTATATACGGTATTTGAGATTCAATTAACCTCTCCAGGCAACAGTTCAGTTGTTTTTAGGCAAGGGCTTTTGTCACGCATATGGATATAAGAAATTGTTCAATAAAAACATAACGCTACACCTCGTAGAAGTTCTCTAAGCAGAGAGCAAAAAAGTCATCAGCCTATCCGTACATATCTTAAGTTATCGACTAGGGCTGGGCCACTGCCCTACATCACCCTTGCCCTAGAGCATATACCACTGGGTTGTTGGAGCGATTATACCTCGCCTTTTAGAAAGTTGATGTAATGACAATAGGCTCTAAAGATAGACAGTTCAGCGATACCAAATGGGACTCGTGCGATCTGCGCCCAATGCAAAGATTCCACAGCGGGATTGCATACTGTGTACCATATCTGGGCACGATAGCTGAAATAGCTCGGCCCATATGCAATTGCATGTCAAGAGAGGACCAGCTCACCGGAGGTCCGAACTGCCAGATACAGTGCCATGTAAACACGGCAACAACCCCTAAGCCAACCAACACCGAATAGATGGAAATAAGGGCCAAACCACTACGTCAACTGATAAGAGTGTTGAAAACCGTGTAAGAAAGAAGCGGCCAGCGGATTTCGGGCAGTCTTCTTTCCCGGTTCCTAGTAGAATTTGGTATATCTTCATCTTCAATTAGATGGAACAAAAGGTTTTTGAGGTTGTGTATGTTGTTCGGTGAAGCTACTGCTAACTTCCATAGAAATACCCTTAATCATACCTTAATTCCAACTATGGCGGATGGCTGAGCTTGAAAAGAACCCTAGGCAATCAGCCCCAAATAGCGCCGCACTGGTGAGCAACGCTATTGGTAAATAGATCACTAACCCAAGCTCGCTACGAGACTAATATCGTTGATTAGGTGAGACTAGCAGATTGGTAACAAATTTCTCTCTCGCGATATTCCTTTTTTATTTTCTCCTATTACCCTCCTCCTTCGAAAACCTCACTGTGACTTATGTCGGCTCAACTACCACCCGAGCTGCCCACAGGGTGGTCGGCGCAATGGAGCACGGCGCGTGATACTTGGCAAGTTATTCATCGACTGGAATGATATTTAGGGCCACTGGCATGCTAATACCAACCATAACAGGTTGTACATTGATCTGAAGTCTCTGCGGAGCCAGTGGGAGCTCCCAACTGAGCCACCACCAGGACATATGGATACGACTCTATCGTTTTACCCTTCCAAAGGCGCGCCTCAGGTCCCCTCAGGCTGGACACTTCAATGGCACGAGTCGTACGGAGCGTGGTTTTTCACAAACTCACAAAATGGCAAGTCACAGTGGAACTTTCCTCGGCATGCGGCCATTTCCGCCACGGACTATAGTCCTGTCGACTACACTCACAAGCCCACCAGCTGGGGTCTTGACGATCCTACCAGGACCGTAGTCGATAATCTGTATGTTTGGAAATTCACCCGTCACATGCCAGTTAACTTCTCCTAAGACGTATGCTACAGATTCCTAGCTAGCCAACAACACGGCAAACGGCAAACCCCTCATTTATCCATCAATACCAACTATATCCAGGTCAGACAGCGCCCTGTGTCGCCGCATTACACCTTTATTCCACCAACGCGACCAAGAGCAATTAGTGACTGTCCGCCTCCTCTACCAGACATCCCCATGTCCAGCCTCATAACCTCACACCCTGTGGCTTTGGATCCGTTTTCAAAGACCAAAAACGGTTTCCTAGCTGCACCAGATGCACCTCGCCGCCAAAACCGTCATTCATTTTGCGGAAGCGGGTTCGGCAGTGCTTATCTCAATGCCAGCCGAGCGGAGAGCCCTAAGCCATCAGAGTCTGATAACTGTAACCATACTTCGATGATTGCTGTTGAAGAACTGGTATCTTTGATTACAATGTCGATTGGTCAGGAAGAAGGGAGCGAGAAGAACGAACATGACGTCGTCTCGCGCATTCTCACACCGCCCCTGGGCTCGAAACCTCCTACGCCCGACCCTTTTCCTCCCGGGCATCGGCCCCTATCGGAGATCAGACAGATGCTTAGGACGGAAACAATCGGGTACACCCAGGGAACATGGCCAGTGGGTGCAGAAGACAGAGGTTACTACCCGACCCGTGTGATTGAGGACGATGAAGGTGGATATATGAGCGACTCAAGTTACTCTACTGAGTATGCAGAAGATGAGGATGAGGGGGAAGTCGAGAAGGAGCGGCCGCCTGAAGTTGGTTTTACACCCCTTGTGATCAAATCCGAAGGGCGAGAGGCATGGGAATTGTCTTATTAAGGGGCAATATCATTCAAGAGATATGTAGGGTGCAACTCGCACTTTTTCTTCGCCTCGTTTCTCAATTCACGGGGAGATTCATTGGGATCTAATTGCTAGACTTTGGAACGGCGAGTGGGTGCTCAGGGAAATGAGACATGAAGTAGTAATCTGTACTACGTTGCCTCTTAAGCGTGTAATATTTACACTCAATACTTTAAAGTAAGCAGCTTAATATTCCGAAGTCTCAAATTCGACGTCATCCGGTTGGAGGGATGCTCAGAGATGTTAGAGATCCGGGCACCCTTGCCTAACGCGACCGGAAACCTTCAGTCGGCCGACGGCATATATAATTAATTTTGGCCTTGAATACTTAAATCCATTATAGGCCGCTCATGTTGACTGTATGGCCTGGCTTTCTGACGTGGAAATTATGAGCGATCCATTTTTATCCAATCACACGAATACGCTCCACTTTGCTCCATCGCAAAAGACTCCCATATACGGCCGTGATTGCGTAGAGAATAAGCGGAAGGCTCGGGACTCATGGAGAATCTATGAAGAGAAGCACTAACTGAATTCAAGTTGCAATGATAAGAATTTCAGTTGGGGTATATATATGGAAGATATTCCACGCTATAACTATGTTGTTCTGCTATTCGCATTCAATGTGCAATCTTTAATTCAACAGCCTAGTATCGTCAGCCAGTGGTCAACCATGAACTTTCCAACAATCTCTCTCGGACTATCCCATCTCAAAGACCAGTACATAACGAGCAGCAACACCAGCTCCTATAAGCAGCCCCTGGTCATGGCTGCTGTGAACGGAAGTGTCCCAATTTCCTTTTACACCTGGATCGCACAAGAGGCTGTCTTTCACGCAACGAGCGCTTTGTTTGAGTGGCTTGACAAGACAGGGACGGTAAAGCGCTTCAAGATTCGCGCGGTGGACCGGAAACCATACGCACATTACCTGCGCCGAGTTCTGCTCAACCAGTGCCTCATTCTTCTGCCTAGCATGCTCGCCGCCGAGTACTTCGGCTTGTGCTTCACGGGTCCGACGATCGAGGCCCATCAATGGGGACGAGTACTGGTGTCTCTAGCAGGCATGGCTGTTGGTCATGATATTGTCCAGTACATAACGCATAGGTTTCTGCTGCACCAGCCGAACGTGTTCCTCATGCGGGCTCTGAGACACTCTGTCCATCACTCCACCGGGGCTACCAAGGCAATCAGCGCGTGCTACATGTCGGCGCCAGACTTCTTCCTTGAGATTGTTCTACCGTACCTGGTTCCGCTTGCTTTGGTTGGAGGTGGCGGGTCCGGCATCACGTTTCATTCGTTGGTCGCCGGCCTCGGGGCCATCGGCGGCTTATATGAGCATTCAGGATACGACTTGTCCGTTAATTTGAGGACCGGTGGAAAGGCTAACCGCGATGGCTCCGCGCAGGTCTTGCTCTCTACAATCGCGAGCAAGTTCCTGGACAATCGGTCCCACGCTCAACATCACGTGCGAGGCAATGTCTCGTTCTCGGATGGGTTTGGAAGCCCTGGCATAAGTGACACTATATTCGGAACTCGTTGGGATCTGGCAGCCAAACGTCGGGTTGAGCATGCTGAAAAGGAGTGGCAACGACAGCGTGCTGAGTTGTCCTAGCCTAGATAGCAGTGCCTACACTGCTATAAAAACCTAACCGCTCCTTCGCCCTTATATTGAATTCGCCTCCTAATGCAATAATAGTCGGAGATTAGAAGGCGCTGCGTGGGCTCATTCTTTAATTTTCGCAACTACTTTGTTTAGTGAGGCTCTGATACTGTTGTGGGTGGAGCCAGTTTGGGAGTTTCTCAGGGGCTAATTTGATGAGTTGCGAATAGGATGAGACTGGAATGCCGTTCTAGCTCCGAGGCTCCGTACTGCCTCCTCAATATCGCGGATCATGGACTTGGGCAATTCATCTCTTGAATAGTTAGTATATATTGGCACTGAGAATGGTTTCATCATTCCTCTTCCATAGCCAGTCAAGACTCTTAGCACCCTTGCTTTGTAACTATGTAAAATATATATTGCTAGTTTATACACCCTTTTATTACGCCTTCATTTCCATCCCTAGGACCAGCTAGCAATGTAACTAATAAAATGTTGTACTGCGTACACACGCCTTCCATGCGTCCAGTTCGCTTCAACTAAATAAGTAGACCCGATTTTAGGGGGGCCAACTCACTTTGAAGACCATTTACTTTTCTTGCCTGTGACAGTAGTTGTCAAATTCTTCTCCGAGCTTGACTCATCAAAGAGAGTATGGTCCCTTCCACCAGTTGCCATGTCATGGAGCTCAAGATCCCGCCGCTGGTGGTCGATATGCATATCCCTTGTGACTTTGATCTGCCCATCCCTTGGACCGCGGCTGCCTGACATCTCGCCCGTCAGTTTCATCGTTCCAGCGCTGCTGGATGGGTCTCCTCTGTAGCGGCGCCAAAGAGGCCGGATCGTCGGTAGGCAGATGCAAAGGACAGCAAGAAGAGTCTCCAGGACCGACACAAAGCTGCTGGCGGCCATGGTGCCGGTAATATCGGAAAAGTCGACAGTGGAAACGTATACGCCTCGGAAGAATGAAGCAACGGTCGCACTATATATTGTTAATAAATAAATTAGAATAATCAAATCAACCACTAGTATGGAGCTTCAGGAGTTCAAAATAAGCAACTTACATCGCACCTAGCAAGATACAACCCAAAACACCAAGCTTGTCTGCCCGCCTCATCTGAAGGTGAAGGATACCTACATGAGTCAAATGGTTAGATAGCCATTTTACATCCAGTGCCAACACCAATTACCGCTCAGACCTACTTCGAATAGGAATGGCCATCACCATTAGGTCCATGACGGCATTGGAGAAGATCATGGCCACGAGCATCTTTGTTTGTTGAATACAAGTGGCACCCGCTGCCTGCGCGGCCAAGTCCCATGACGCCTTGATTGGTTTGCAGGAGAAGACCACCGCAAAGACGAACGTGACCATCCACACTCCAACCAGAACCATAGCAGAGTAGGACGCTATTTTGACTGATCGGACCTTGAAAACCCGGGTATAGAAGAACAGCACGCTCATCTTCAAGGCGAAATTCGTGACTATTATCGTAATCTGATAGGCGAATGCGATGCGAAGGATGACGGAAAGATTGTGCATGGTATCTTTCAGAGGATAGCCCGAGCCACAAGTCGATACTATTTCGGTCGTTAGCAACGAGATGGTTGAACGGGTTAGTGGGGCCAAACATGACTTAACCTACATGTTCCTTGGAAGGTCATCAACGGTATGTTGAGAAGCTATAACAGTTAGTTAGCACGTCGGGAAAATACACGGGGTATTTCAGGATCTGTACAGCAGCGAAAATGGCAAACCAATCGTCAATGGCCAGCCCTGCTCCAGTAATTCTGGCATATATCCGGCCGACGACAGACAAGGCCATGAAGAGGGAGATGACGCCGTTGATTACCATGAACGCTAGCACATTGGATTTCCATGGCAGCGGACTGCAGGTGATTGGAACCTCGATTTCGACGGACGACATTGTGGGCGACGATGTAGAAACGGGAAAAGACCGACCAGAGGCTTCAACGTCTTCCTGCCTCAGCCTTCGAGGGTAGGGGCGTAGAAGCGGTTCAGAAACGTTTCCATTCAAACGGAAAAAAGACGGGGAGTTGTTGTCGGCAGGAGACGAATGCTAATAAATTTAACGAAAGGGCAGTTGTACCGTCTGAAAGGCTGTGCACGCGTCTCAGGCTCCTTGAAAGTGGATCGTCTTGAAGCCAGTTGATGTTCAGAACTTCAGAAGGCTTTGCTAGGCTAAAGATGGTGCCAAGATGGGAACCATACGTCGTTCCTCCAAGGGTCAAGGGTTAAGAAACGGAGGCAGTCATGCCATGACTTTGGCAAAAACGTCGACATATCTTTCCGGATACAACAATATAGCGCCACAGCATAGCAGGCATTTTCCGTTAAAAGACCAATGGGAACTTCCCGCGCTTAGGCATGGTCCGTGCGAACCATGGCCTTCGGCTCCGTGTCTCACCACACTGATGGCACCATGATCCATCCCGCTGCCCTGCTAGTCACTCTCTGCCTTGCGTATTGGTCCCGGCCCACGTCTTGCGGTCTTGCCCGGACCTACGTCCGGGCATATGTCCAGGTAGAAATCCATCAAAGAACTTTGGATAGGAGAGGACAAAAGCTCCCCACATTAGCAGCTGGACCGTGCAATTTTAGACGACATACTGAACCCAGCCAGCGGCACTAGTATTTTGAAATCGACCATCATGCCCCCTGCACGGCGATGTCAAATTCAGGACAAGTAACACTCGTGAGCGTCTTAGACGGAGGCCTTGACCCGCCTCTCTACACCCGAAATGAAATGCTTGCCTGGGATATTCCTGGAGGTTTCTTTAAGAAGCTGATCTTGCCCCCAATCCTACTTTGTGAAGTACCGTTCCTGCATGCTTAAACGAAACAAGACGTGCATAAACGCTCCCGACACTATGGCTTCCACGGAAAACCTCCCTCTTGTTCCTGACGATGTCACAAAGGCATGGCTCACCGATGTGCTTGGTCTCAAGATCAAGACTGCCGAGCTGACACATGCTATCCACGGCACCGCCAGCAAACTCTTCTTCACCCTCGCCTATGAGGACTCCGAGGAGGCAGTCGAGAAGCCCGAGTTTATTTGTGTCAAGGGAGGCCTCAACCCGGGATTAACTCCATCCATCCGGGTGCTCCTCACCAGCCTCTTCCGTCGCGAAGTTTTATTTTTCAATGACGTTGCACCTAAAGTCGCCAAGATGGACCTGGTTCACTGCTGGTGGGCTGGGGAAAATGACCTCCAAGGCATTGTCATCATGGAGGATCTTCGCAAAAAGAACCTGAAGTTTGGCACAACCGCGGAGCCATGGGGCCCAGACCTGGTGAAGAGTGGTCTTGGTCAACTCGCCATCCTCCATGCTACTACCTGGGGCCAGGGTCAAGAAGAGTACTCTTGGCTCAGTCCTCATTATGACCAATCAGTTCTAGGGATGATTCCAGCAATTAATTACAACGAGTTCGTCCTCGACCCCGAGCGTCCCCAACTACCCGAGCATCTGCAAAAGCAGGACCGGGTCGAGGCCTTCATCAAGAAGTACTTCGCTGCGCGCAACCCCAAATTCAGGAGTCTGATCCATGGTGATTGCCATGTACACAACACCACTATTTCCCCCGAGGGAACTGCCGCTTTCATTGACTGGCAATTGATCGGCGGCGGCTCCTGCTTCCATGACGTGGCCTATTTCATGAATTCGGCCATGGACATCGAAGTTCGTCGTGCTCACGAAAATGAACTGCTTGACCACTATTTTGAGGAGTTGCACAAGCATGGCGGCCCAAAGCTCTCTCGTGGCGAGGAGGATGTCATGATCGAGTTCAGAAAGTCTCAGCTCGCTGGTTTTGGTATGATTCTCGCCACGACCCAGATGCAGCCGATCGAGGTTCTCCGTCTCCTAATCACACGTTTTGTTGCGGGAATTGAGGACCACCAGGCTGTTCAGCTTGTCGAGAGCCTTTAAATCAAGAATTTATACGTATATGTGTACGATCTGTCGTAAGGCGGTGAAGCTAGTTGAGGACATGGAATCAGAAGTCAATGATAGCGTTCTAATTAAGAATGTATTCAAATTGATCTCATCCCTGATGAAAATGCAAAATGACAACATCTTCCTCTAGAGGTCTGAAACTTGGAAAACCCAGTGATAAACAATATCACAGCCCTGTCAGAAACAACAACGAATTTTCCGGTGCTCAGCCTGGGGCAAGATATGCAGTACTGTTCATTTCGCTTAAGATCAAAGCTTTGACATGTACCGCCTAATAAGATGCCTGTCAATCCACGATGCTATTCTAAACGTTGGCAGTTGTCCAGGGGAGGAGTATTCTCCCCTCTCTTGTACAGTACCTGCTACTTTCGTACATAATCGCGATCCTTGGTCGAACCATGTCTCCATGCCGCCTTATCGTTATTTACCTATGTCAACCAAATTGACGCCTGTTTGATTTTTGGCCAGTATGGACAACAAAACCAGGATTCGGCTCACAGCCACCAAATCGCCCGGGATTATTATCCGGAAAAGGCCATCTCGTACCACGTACCTGTCTTTCCACACGTACTCCGCGCTATCTTTCCCAAGAGAGCAAGAAACGACACCTGTGGGATGCAAGGATGGGATAAGGAAAGTCCAGGCAGGAATGCCATTGGACGAGGTATGGATTCAGCCCCGTCGGTAAACAAGAAACAGAGGAATTTGCTTCAGGGGTCCAGCCAAAAAGCTGCATGCCAGTAAAACCGCCATAGTCACGGATTTATTACTCTAGCATACGATCAGCATAGGCGGCAGAGGCTACAATCGAGTCTCGGCCTTTAGGTATTGGCCGCTGGTAGCTGTCTGGCTTTTCCTTTTTCAATACAATGATGGCAAACCTTAGAAGATGTTTGGCGGGTCTGTCAGCAAGGCTGATTGACCCAATCCAATAGCCTTTGTTATGGTAAAGAAATTACGTTGGAGTTACTCATGTTGGAGGCAAAAACGGTTAACGGGACCGCTCAACCGCTCTCGAGTGGGACAAGAGGAGGCACTAAATTAGCGCTGACGGGACCCGCCAGATTAATGCTGAAGGAACCGGTATTCCCTGCCAGAAATGCCAGAAAGCGTGGGGATAGCGCCGTAACACTACCTACCCTACACCTAGATGCCACGGCCCATCATCTCAGACATTCTCCTGACCAGACAATCTAAAGGAGAATATAGTCTTGCTTAAATGGAAATATCAATTCTGAAGCCTAGAAATATATTGTTCATGTACCTAAGGTGAAAATTCTGTTATAACCATGTTAAGGTGAGTATATGGACCTAAGAAACTATCTTAATAAATGAGGCTGAAGAACAAACAGAAGTCCAGCAGAGCTTTCAGACTAAGTTGTTGGTCTTCGAAACACCAGAACGAACATATACCTTTTACGGTTTGGCACCAGTAATAAATCGCCACGTCAAATGTTGTGGGAGGTTGTAACATCTCGGTAGGGTAGATGGCCCAGTCCATTCCAACCCGTCCTACCACCGGACCCTGTGTTGAGGATTATCATTTGCAATTTATCTTGTGATGCTCTCAACCATTGCGCGAAACTAACGATCATTAAATTATTCGGATACAATTTCCATTAACAAATGAGCTAATAATCTAATAGCGATGTTTTGTAAATCTGGCATGCGAAAGGTGATTTGTATATTCATATAGCACGATGAGGGTTAGATAGTGTTGTTTACATCCACTACAACATGTCAAATGTCACTATGGGGTGGCGAATGCAGGATGAATGAGATGTATCTCAAATTCGAAGAAATAGTACAAAGTCTCTATGTATGGTTTGCTCCAGTAACTAGTCTACAGATACTCTTGAAAAGAAGAAATACTATAACTCCCAAATTGGACATTGCCTACATGAAACGAATGGAGGTACTAATCTTGACGGTAATATAGTTAAATGAGAACGCAATCCCTAATAAATAGCCTGAGAGATGAATGATAGGTGCGGCTTGTTACTTACTATGACGAGTGGCTCGCCTCTACTCGGCAGGAGCTATATACGTGTGCTTAACATAGTCGCATAGCCCCTTGAATGGCTTGGCTCTGAATTCCAGAAGCTCTTCATAGTAAACCATGGCCAGATATTCTTCAAAAGTCAGAGCCACCATAACAACATCGTCCTCGTCTACGTCTCCGTTCCCGTCATGGCCATCCTCTATTTCCTCCTCATCCAGCTCCATTTCGTCGTACAGATCCAACATTGACATCAAAATACAATGATGCCCAGATTGACTGAGATACAAGTAGGCGAAAGCACAGGCCTGTTGGTCCCAATAGAAGCGCACAATGTAACCACCGCTCCCGTTGTCCACGGAGGACGGGCACCTGACCAACTTCGAAAGGTTGAAATACCAGGCAGAATAGCTTGGTATGCGATGATGAAAGTGGTTATCTGCCATGAATGCTTCGAAACCTGCCGGTAGCTTCAGTCCGAGCTCTTCAGCCTTGGCAACGAGGCGCTCAATCTGAGCTTTGGTGGCAACAGGTCGGTCCCCTTCGCGCCCATTGTGTGGCTCCATTTCATCAGCGATTTTCTTCTCAAGCGACTGCAACCAGCTGAACGTCCCGTCAAGGGCTATCCAGCTTTGGAAATCCGGAGGTGAGCTGCGCACGTAGGGACCCCCGTCTTGATCTAAACCGAGACCCTGATAGTCTCGCCTTGGGATCTCGTCGCGTACTAGGTGATGGTCGGCCAGAACAGGGAGGTATCCAGGATAGGATGGCAGTACTCCGCGGCTGCCACGTGGATTGAAGAGTTTGCACATAGCCCGGGCATTTTCTATCCATCCTTTGCGGGGTTCAAGAAGCTGAGCAGCAGGGTAGTACAGGCGCGAACTGAGCGTTTTGGCCACGGACTCGAGGCTAAAGGGGTCGAGGCGTCCGAGGATGTTCATAACCACCTCAGGTGGAATGGTCAGGATGGTGGCCATTGTGCTATACGCTGAATTCTTGCTCTGTAGAGTCACAGAGTTACCCACAGTATTTTGATGGTGACTTGATACTAATGCAAACTCCAAGTTCGAGGACGGACGAATTCACAGCGAGCGCCATTTCAGGCAGCTGAGGTTAATTTCGTTTTTGGTACTCCGTATAGCTTTCCATCTCTTAGTCTTACGCACTGTGTGGTTCACCGCTTGATCTCTCTAGCGCTTCACTTTGTGCGCAGTAATCTATGGCATGCATCGTGAATGGGGATTGGCCTAATCGCACTGTGTACTTACTGTATCAGCTGAAAACCAGCCTCCCTCTGTGCCGAGCGAAAGCCGAGGTGGTGGAGGTGGTGAAGAAATTATTAAATTTGGGAGAAAGGCTTTTTGTCTCTATCTAGCTACCTCTACTTGTTTAAAGTGGACTCAATACAAGTCGGAAGCCAGAAAAGTATGGTCGAAATTAATATCCATGTGATATGACTGACCGATGCTAACTAAACTCTGGCGAAAGGGCAATGTAACTTAGCAAAAAGCAGCTTCCTCTTTGAGGTTGAGTCCTTGATGCGGCGAGCAATAAGAATTAATTCAATGTCACTGTCGTCAATCCTTTTGACAAGAGTGTAACACTCCTATGATTCTCTGTTGATCCCTTCTTTGGCAAACAGTAGCAAGTCTTCCGAGCTTTATGTTATGTAAATAGATATCTAGAAGAAAACCTCGATTCCTTGTTGATTCGACGTTATCTACGCTCGCGATTCCTCCTAACACACCATCTGGCTGGATGGACGCTTGTAACAGATATATAAATGCTGCAAAGGGGAGATTTGATTGCCCAGTGATGATCATACATGAGAACTAGACCTGCGATACGTCAGTGCAATACCTCTTTTCATTAACATTCTCTCCTTTTCTGAATGGATAGCGTACGGGAATGTGTATGATTCCACCTGGAGTAGTCGAAGAAAACAACATACAATAAATGAGGGGGCGAAGGTATATATATTTGGCAGTTCAAGGTCAAATATTTTTTTTCTCGTCCAGAGAGTTACAATAAATTCCACAGTTGGTGCCCTTCATAAGGGTTGCAGAAAAAAACCAATTTCTCCAAAGAAGAGGTTACGTCCTACGCCAAGTCCTCTTTCTGCAGTGAATGTTGTTTAATGTATTGAGAAATGAAAGGGATGGAGGGATAAGAAGGCGATGGACGAGTTTCGAACTTTGATGACCTTCCAACGTTGGGGAAGGTTTCTTGGGGTGCCTTCACATGAATTTGCCTTGGCTATTCAGCAATGAGTGATTTAAAATTGATGTTTGAGCGGCCTACCTATTTTTATCGATTTGCAGTCTCGGCAATGAACCATTTTCATCCACCTGCTTTCCCCGTCTCGGCTGGAGCCTGTTTGGATTGTCCCAAGTGGAACTTTAGCCCATTGCCTGAATCCTCAAGTGGAATGACATTATAAGTACGAGCAAAAGTACTGACATAGAGCTAAAAGCTCGGTACTTTAGTTGGAAGTAGTGCCACCCAATCATTTGAATCACAAATAAATGGATATAACGCGTTATCTGTGCATGAGATTAGAGTCTAAGGCCATCCTACGGGCTTCTTAATGTAACGGCCGTTGTGTTCCACTCGTAGGGGTGTAGAACTACATTATTTTCTGTAACACATATAATATGGACTGAGGTCGAGTTTGGTATCCAAACAAGCTCCCTATAGTTTCTGCCTATGACTATGGTCTGAACCCACCATGATTGCTCGTACAACTCTCGTTATTTCTTCATTCTTGGTGCTTGCAGCACAAGCGAAAATTATAAATTACCCCCGCCCATCGATCTACTCTGAATCTAAAGTCTTTAGTTTGTTAGCCAACGGCACTGAGATAAACACAATCGACTATGCTGGGTACGACTATGCCCATCTGGCCATGGATGCCGGACATGCGACAACCTTCAGTCTCACAGCTACCGGCGAGAAGGAGATCAACGACCTCATCATATCCCCCCGCGCCCTGAAAGTCAATGCCAAAACAGCTGGTAATAAGCTCAAATTCTCTATTAGCAAGCCGCAATACCTCATCATCAAAGTCAACAAGGTCAAGGAAATGGTTATTTTAGTGGACTACATTGAAAAAGACCCTCCCAAACCCAAAGCATGTGGAATATTCAATGTGCTCAATTACAAGGCCGACAACACAGGCAAGACTATCACTGAGGGTATTCAGACTGCTATGGATGCTGCTGCTAAGCGACCAGGCAGTACAGTGTATGTCCCGCCCGGGGTCTATCAGATCGGCAACCTGGTGCTTAGGAACCACACTTCTCTCTACCTAGCAGCTGGGTCCGTCTTGCGCTTTACAGGAAACATCGCAGACTATGACCTGATTTTCTCGAAACCCTTCACTGGGGTAGGTCGGGTCGATGGTACATGGTGGCTGCAGACTGAGTTTTATTCGACCGATATCAAGATCTTCGGACGTGGGACTATTGATGGAAACGGATACAGCAGCAGACAGAACAAATCTATGGCCCATCTCGTTGTGCCAGTAGGCACGAGGAATTTTAGGTACGATGGGCCCTTGATTCGAGACGGATCGTTCTGGACGGTAGTTCCAACTCAGTCCGAGGATGCATACCTCACCAATCTCAAGGTCCTTAACCGGAAGGATGTCACCCAAAATGATGGGGTTGATGTCGTTGAGTCAAAGAGGATCACCGTCAAACGCTCCATTGCCATTGGTAACGACGATAGTTATTCAGCAAAAACTTGGGAAGCCGACAATGAGGTTGCACTCCATTATCCGTACAAGCCTCTGCCCAACCAAGACATTGTCTTCGACGACTGCTTGGCGTGGACAAACTGCTACGGATATAAAATCGGACAGGGCGTTGTGGAAAATCAAGACAACGTGACATTCAAAAACAGTGTTGTGTACAATGCTGGCGTTGGGATAGGAATCCATCATCTTTATGGTTGGGCGACAGCGAGCCGTATCACATTTGACAATATCGACGTCGAGGATCAGCATGGTAACAGTGGAGGCGTGGCCTCGTGGATCGCACTGTTCATCAATGGTACAGCTAAAAGAGGAGTAGGACCTGTTACAGACGTTGTTGTTAAGAATATCCATGCTCGTAAACAGGGCAGCCGTGAAGGTTACGCCCAGGGATTCAACAGCTCAATCAAGTTGAGCGGCGTGAGATTTTCCGATATCTTCATGTACGCCAACAAAACTCCCGCTACGAGCCTAAAGGAAATGAACATTCTTCGGACAGAATATTGTGAGGGAGTCAAAATCGCAAACACGAAAGACCAAGCGTAGAGTTGGCTGGGCTAAAGGCAACAACATTCGTTTTCTTCTATTTGTAAACCTAGCTTCTTCTTTACAGTATGTATGTATTTACCGATGTCTAAGTGACATTTAAGTACTGCGCTTTGGAATCAGCCCAGCCTGTTTCATATCATTTAATTGCTGCTCCATGAAATGTAATGCTCATGGATATACTATATTAGTGGCACAACGCGTCACGAGACTGGAGTGAGAGAGGACCTGGAGCAGTGGAAAACAAGCCTCTTGCAGTGGATGCAACCACGCAATACCTAAAAGTTAGACAGTACGGGCTGGTACAATTCGGGGACGCCTAAAAGTTTTTAGCGGGAAAATAAGATAGAAGGGAAGAAATACGCGGGCGTTTGGAGAGTCGTCAATTGGCGGCAAAATTACTACGCTCGGTCCGGCCGGCATGCATAAATGACATTGGTATACACAATATTCGAAATGACCCTCTGTCTCTCGGCTCTGACGGCACACGATACAGCCTCTTAGGCCAATTCTTTTATGACTGAAATTCTGACTTAGAAACACTCAAAAGGGTATATGGAACGAATTACTCCATTCATAGCAAAAGAGCCCTGTGTTGCTTCGGAATCCGGCTGTTCGGCATATATTTCAATTGATCTCTCCAACAAATGAGTTAGGTTACAACTTTGAAGGATTAGATTGAACGGAAATCGTATTAGTCTACAGTTGAAAGAAAAACTATATATAGCCAGTAAAGGACTTCAATCCTAACATCTCAGCACAAACAAGGCCTTTTCTCTACATTCCAATAGTCACAATGGCCGGATTTGCTGCTATTTACCTACTCGCCGTTGCGGCCACTGGCATTATCGCCAGCCCAGCGCCTCCAACTGTTACCCAGGCCCCTAACCTTGAAGAGCGAGCGACAACTTGCACCTTCTCTGGATCCTCCGGGGCAGCTAGCGCAAGCAAGTCGCAGGCCTCCTGTGCCACTATTGTGCTCTCTAATGTCGCTGTTCCGTCTGGGACAACTCTTGATCTAAGCAACTTGAACGATGGTACACATGTAGGTATCTGTAGCAACCAAATATTTCAGCCTTTCAACTAACACCTGGAATTATCAGGTCATTTTTCAGGGCACTACAACTTGGGGCTACTCCGAATGGTCTGGTCCTCTATTGCAGATTCAGGGAAACAGCATCACTGTGGAAGGGGCCTCTGGCGCAGTTCTTAATCCCGATGGAGCTCGCTGGTGGGATGGAAAGGGTGGCAGCGGTGGCAAGACAAAGCCGAAGTTCTTCGCCGCACACAAACTCACCAACTCTGCCATCAACAACATTCACATTACCAATACTCCTGTCCAGGCACTCAGCATTAACGGTGTGAATGGCCTGACTATCGCCAACATGATAATAGACAATGCGGCTGGTGACAGTGGCGGCGGTAAGAACACGGACGCGTTTGATATCGGGGATAGTACTGGGGTTACCATCACTGGCGCTCAGGTTCACAACCAAGATGATTGCGTGGCAGTCAACTCTGGAAGCGTGAGTAATGACCGTCAAATGCTTCAAAAAAAAATTCCGGACCATTCCTAACATTACGACTCTTTAGAATATCATCTTTTCAGGCGGCCTCTGTTCCGGTGGACACGGCCTGTCAATTGGCAGCGTTGGTGGTCGTACTAACAATGTGGTTTCCAATGTTACCTTCAAAGATAGCACCGTTCAAAATTCCGTCCAAGGTAAAATACAGCGTACCGAAGCGGCTTTTTGGCTCTGATCTTGAACTGACCTGTGAATAGCTATCCGTGTTAAGACTGTCGCCGGCACAACAGGTTCTGTGACTGGTGTCACATACTCGGGGCTCACGTTGAAAAACATCACGAAGTAAGTTACACCGCCCTATAAAGTCCCAATTGCCACTCTCTTGGGAAAAAAAAGAATGATATTCATGTGGATCTTAGGTATGGTGTTCTTATCGAGCAGAATTACAACGGAGGAGATCTCAAAGGCGATCCGACAACCGGCGTGCCCATTACTGGTCTGACAGTCGAGAACATCACTGGAGGGGGAGGTGTTGCTTCTGGAGGATACAATGTCGTCGTGGTCTGTGGTAGTGGCTCTTGCTCCGGCTGGACTTGGTCTAATGTTGTGATTACTGGAGGCACCAAGGTCTACAGCTGTCAGAATAGCCCCGTCCAGTGCTCTTAGAGAACAAGGGCATATTCTCATTCGCGCTCGACCTTGAACTGGTAAATTAGTTGAATTAATGGAGAGCCGAATAATGAAATGCTGATGATGCACGGGCAAGCATTCACAAGAGGCATGGATGAGTTTTGTTTATGATAGAGGCAAATCTCAAGCAGTGTTCAATTCCGAATTGCCCGGCTAGAATGCTTTCTCTCGCATATGGTTGAGGCCACCTAGGGCGTTATCAACAGTATTTGCATGCAGTGTCAGGGCAGTAGCCATGACTACAAGCGAAGCTGCACAGCCCTTTGTATCCATCGCCTAGGCCATCCGCAGGACATCCGTTCCTTCCGTCTCCCGAAGGAGGGTTTCCAGGTGTTCCATTTGAAGTGCACTTGCACGGACCGGGAGGGCAATATCCGTAGCTACAGGCAAAGCTACACAGACCAGAATAGTTGCCCGACTCACCATCAGCATTGGTGCCGCCATTGCAGGGTTCTGTTATACGTATTAACTCGCTGATTCGTCTTTTAAAAGGTAGATTACGAGATATAGACTTACGATTTGAGCCTGTGCTTGTAGGTGCGGGTACTGATGAGGTCTGGGATGGAACTGAGCCGCCCGTGGACGTAGGACTGGCTGTGGTGGATGGAGGTGGAGAGCTTCCCGTACTCGAAGGGGGCGAAGAGCCTCCTGTGGTTGAAATCGGGGGGTTTGTACCAAGAGACGGTTTGGCTTCGCAGGTAGAGACGTGAAGGCCTATGGTGAGAGAAGCTAGACCATCAGGCTGCAGAGGATCACTCTCACCAGGAGGAACAGTTCCCACATAGGGGTTAAAGTTGTACAAGCCACACGGGCAGATGTTAGAGATTTCCATCAAAGACTTATCCTCAAGAACCACTTTGCCATTGCGGGACAGACTGAACGTTTGCGAACCGACAGCAGCAGGAACTTGAATCAAGTTGGCCCCGGCGGGGACCTCTTTTTCGACTGATTGACCACCAGAGTTGACGGTAAGCGTGCCGGCCTCTTTGAGCAATGTGGCAACATATACCACGTCATCCATTGTCTCCCACCCGTTAGGGCGACCCATGAAGTAGTTACCACTATCATTGTTGGCTGGCCTACCAGCAGTAGTATCGGTAGCATCGCAATCTAGACCTTTCAAGGTTCGGCGATACCAGTAGACGATTTGATCACCGGTGATATACTTGTCCACGGTCTTCTCCTTTGCTTTATAGGCGGCGATAAAGGGCTTAGAAAGCTCTAGCCATCCATTGTGTGGTCTGGGTGAAGAATTAGTTTGGTGGCGGACTTTACCTGGGGATAGTCCAGCTTACAGATCGTTGGTCCACTTGGAGTTGCCATCATCATAATGCGGCGAACTGAGAGGACCGAAGTGATGAGACTCGCCGTAGTCGTTCCAGGTGATCATCTCGACTAGAGGAAACCCTTTGTCCAGAATTTGATTCCAGCGATCAAAAATCAAGGCACCACCTGGAAAGACCCAATTTTTGCTGAAGGAGACTTCCTGCATTTCGATTTTTAGCGATTGACTGGACTTGTATGATGGTGAGACTTACCGGTCCAAAATGAGTGAAGAACCAGGGAGAAATAGCTGCTACTTGTTACTTGTGTTGTCCAACTTTATCGGCAATAGTACTTACGAGCCATGTAAGGCTTGGTGCCAAGCCAGCTGAGATACTTATTGTCACCATCTTCAACGCTAATTGAGCTTCCAGGCTTTGGGGCTTTGTTGTTCCCATCATTAGGCCATGCCTGGAATTTTGTATTAGTTTAATGCTGTTAGCTTATGTGGATAGAGGGAGACATACCATCCAGTTGAAGCCTCCATCAATGCTATTAGGATTGGCTGTTTGTTCGGGGTGGAAATTGGGAACAAAAAACACGTCAACGCCGGCAGCATTCTTCATAGCAGCGACATCAAGTCCATCTCCACCAAAGGAGGATGCAAAGACTCGATTGTCTACTTTTAGCTGAGCTGGCTGATTTGCGTATTTGGCAATTTTCTGGCCGACAGTAGCAGCTTCTCCAGTTTTGAACCAGTTGAAATCAAAGGAGATGAAGACCTTCATGTCATTGTCAGCTGCTGACTTGTAGGCCAGGTCTAACTGCGCGTCTGTATATCCGTCCACTCCAATATTGAGGGCAAACGCATCAATACCTGCAGCCTTTGCACGGCGCATATCATCATCATATTGCGAAGCGCTGTTGCGGTTCCCAACGATGCCAATCTAGAGCATGGAGCAGTTAGCTGGTGATTTCTAAGACTTGTGAATGGTCTACTGATGGAGAATCCAACCATAAAATGGCAAAAAACCAGTCGATCTGCAGCTGCAGCACGCTTCTCAAGGGACACCTGCTCTGCAGCATGTGCAATGGCAGCGCCATGAACAAAGTTCGCTGTGGCAAGAAGCCCCAGGAACGCAGTCTTGAACAACATTGTGACGAATTCAGCCCAGAGTTTTTCAGTATTGCGAGTATCTGATCTGACTTTTTTTGGGGTTGTCACTGGCAAGTCAAACTAGCTGGTATCAATGAAAGGTTCGCTCTCATTTATATCATCAACCGATCTAAGCAGCACGTGCATATTGCCATGTAAACCCGCCGACAAAAGACACCCAATCCCTTGAGATGCATCCCTGCAGTCTCGGCCCGAAAGAAAACTGATTTTCTATGCAACTACCGAGCCGCCAAGCCGCATTTATTAGGGATCCCTTCCAATGCTATTGCCACCTGCAGATTCCGCTCAGAGGGCGCTAGTCGATAGGCCATAACGTACCGGGTTTTGGCAAATCGTCAGACTTGAAACGCGGGGTCAGATGGGACGGATGGTGGATCAGGTGATGGGATAGCCCTGCTTCTGGTCATTGCTTGTGTTCGTTCCTTGGCCAATGAATGCCCTGCTCAACACCCCCTCCTTCTGTAAAGGTATATACAAATGAGGCCTCTTGGCAGCAATTGAACACCCGGACTGGGAACTCCATTCAATTCTAAACATTGTCTAGAGCTGAACCTCAAGTCCTCGTCAAAGGTAGTCTCCCTGCAGACCGACGGTTATCACAAGGGCATTATCGAAACACACGTTGCAACCTGCAGTGTGTCAGATGGCTTACATTCCTCCTCTCTTTATGCGTGTTATGCGTATGCAACGGTTACCTTTTCAGTATAGGCATCTGATTTTTAGCGCTCTGCCTTCGAGGGACGGAAACAGGAGCTCGTAGTCATCGGTTACGGAAGGTGTTGAAACCCGAACCCCATCAGACTAAGAGATGACTACAAATCAGAAACCACGTTAGGCCACCCTGCCGCACAAGGTGGCTTAACTTGGGAGGATTTCACTTTGCCATGCGACCAAGGGTGGTCTGCTTCTTGCCGTACTATTCGGACCTTCAATTCAGTCAGGGTATGATCCAGCTCTGCCACCACGATTATTTTACGATCTGTCGCCCTAAATGGAGCGCTGCGTCCTTGATGGGGAAGGTCGTATTCCCAACAGGCCTGCACACTACGTGGTGCCGCTACCGGTGATTGCAGCTTTTCTATTGCCCGAAGCCGTTGTAACAGTCCCAGGGCAGTTCCCAATATAGGAACAATATCCTCTTCCGCTTACTTACCTTTATGTTCGCAGAACATTCAGATACCGGACATGACACATTCTTGGAGCCAGCCGCTGTTCGCGGATCTTTTCCTGGGTTGGATAGAGGAGACTAACCAATGCCGCCAGGGTAGTCATACATCGTCAGTTATCGTGACTGCTGGAGATGCCAAAATTGGCAATAAAGTCGTCTAAGCGGCATATTTGAGGGCAAGCCACTCGTCACTTTCGTCACCGAATACTACGTATCATGCTTCTCAAAACTCTGGTCATCCTAGAGGAACATTTCAGCAATCTTGTGCTCCTCAATCAAGGCAATGTGTCAAACACTCGACGATCATTAAAGTCGGTGATATCAAGACTGCATACCTATGTTAAAGTGCATCTTGCGAATGCATTTACTTACAATCACACATATGGAAATTGTTAATCCCGAATATTTTTGTTGATCAGAAATTGATACGCGCTAAGAATGAGAGCGGTAAACTCAAGAAACCCGGATCCTAACCAGCCTTCTACCCGGCCCACGCAGCCTATCACCTCTGATGCAGTTATTGTCGCGAGTGTGAGCTTAGGTTTCGCCTAAACTTTATCGTTCCTGCCTTGACTCATTATGATTCGCACAGCCTCTTGACAGTCCTAGTTTCATCCTAACCTCAAGTTCTAGGTTACAAAGCTAGATATGGCAACCAACAATGCCCGAGAGTCTAATATCCACGTAATTATCTTCAGAAGTAGATCAGGGCTACATACAATGGTCGAATGGAAGTCCCATAAATAACGCAGAGGGAAAATAAGCACTTTCTACTGAATGCGGGGACATGAAAATAGTTCGCCACCTTTTATGGTACAAGATGTTATTCTCTCGCTGTTTCCTTCTCGGGTCGTCCTCGTTACTACTAGCTAGCATATCGATATCGCAATAACAGCCACTGAAACTGCCTCCTTAGCGAGAGCTAAATGGTCTGATAGCTCAAACTGACAATTTGAAACGAAAGCTCATTTCACCATGGTTCATGTTTTCCTTACCTTACCTCTCCTCTTTCGTAGGTCTAGAAGGGTTATGTCACTTGTAGCTTTCTCCTCCACGAAGACAGAACGTCCGAGTTCACATCCGTTTGGGTCGACCTGCGAAGGCTGGCATCTTCGTGGTCTCAAACATGAGGACAGCAAGAGACCTTTTTCTCAAGATATAGCTGATCTCGGTATAATAATATGGAGCTTGGTTACTCACCCTCAAGTCTGAGCCAAGTGTATTTGGGTTAGGTACAATTGTTGGGCATGAGGGGGGAGGCATTGCTGTGGAGGGAAATCCCAAGCGGACTCCACAACTCCACAACATGCACAGCTGACTCGTTGCAGTTGCCGACCACACATGTGGACAGTGCCAGTTGGCTCACCGGTGAATTGATTTTGAGTTTTGAGAGAAAGTCCGGGAGAATTCGCCAATGGCTTCCTCCCATCCTCTTGTTGCGCTTCCGCCTGCTCTTTTCATCCGCATGCACACGTATCGAGTCGCTTCCAATTCCCCCTGTCGCATCCTATCATATGCTCTCTCGATGCCCCCGAGATAATACAAAATCTGTTGATATTTTTCAGCTCAGGTGATCTGTTGCAGGAATGCGAGCTGCAAAATGATCATATCCTGCTAGGGGCCATCTTCTCCCAAATTTGAGGATATGAAGCACCGAGAACAGCTTTAGCCTTCTCTTACCAAACATAAATTGGACATTATTTATCTTTTCTACTACATTGTTACATATTGCTTTGCACTTTTCTTCTCTTCGTCAGTCACATTTCTTCGCCATGGCCCCAGCAGTAGTCGCCGACGTCGACGTTCTCCCAAACGACCCGGCCCCCAAGGCAGCACCTACATCAGGTTCCAGAACAACCACCACGCCTGCCCTTTTTTCCCTTGCAAGTAAGACTGTTGCCATCACCGGTGGTGGGCGTGGTCTGGGCCTCACCCTCGCGCTCGCGGTAGTCGAGGCCGGTGGCAGCGTGGCATGCCTCGACATTCTCGACTCCCCAGCCGCCAGCGAGTGGGCGAGTCTCCAGAAACTTGCTATTGCCAGCAGCCTCCACGTTACATACCACAAATGCGATGTGACCAACGAACAAGAGATCGCTGAGGTGATCGAGGCCGTCGCCGCTGCTGGGGACGCGTGGGGCTCGGTCTTTTGGGGTTGCATCGCCTGCGCAGGCATCCAGCAGCAGCTTCCCGCTTTGGAATACCCTGCTGCCGATTTTGACAGGATCCTGCGTGTCAACGTGACCGGAGTGTTCAACACCTGCAAGTACACCGCCAGGGTGCTCAAGGAGAGTCGCCGGCCAGGCAGTATCGTCATTATTTCCAGCATGTCTGGTAATATTGCAAACCGAGTAAGTGCATAACGAGCATGGTCATCACATCTGGGATATATATCTCTCTAACAATTATTATCACATCGTGTAGGGTCTCAGCTGCACTGCATACAACTCAAGCAAGGCTGCGGTACAGCAGTTGTGCCGCTCTGTTGCTCAGGAATGGGGCCAATACGGCATCCGTGTAAACACCTTGTCTCCTGGTGTAAGTCGACTCTAATCTATGTTGCACCAAAATCCGCTGAATGGTTATGATTTACTAACGATTCCCATCGGCAGTATATTCGGACGGCGATGACGGATCAACTCCTCCTTGAAAATCCCGAGGTGGAAAAGACATGGATGGCTGGAGCGCTTCTTGGCCGACTGGGTGTTCCCGAGGACTTCAAGGCGCCCGCTGTATTTCTTCTCTCAGAGGGTGCCTCATTTGTGCATGGCGCGGACCTGAGGGTTGACGGAGGACACTGTGCCTCCGCATGATGTACTAATTTATATACAAACACGATATTAAAAGACTCAAAATTTGAGATTGAATAACGAATCTTTTCCACCGCTGATGCCTGTCTCCGCTACTTCTCACTAAGGGACTATGATTAGGTACGATGTAGTAAATTAAAAAATTTGGGCTGTTACTGTGTTTCCGACCAGCGAGTCACGGAGGCGTCAAAGAGTAAGCAGTGGAATTAACAGGCTCTATCATCTAGACCATTCAGGGATTCTAGATCCGGTACCTATTGTAACACGAATAATGAGTAGTCTACTCATCGGTAATGACCAGGCTATTTATAGCCATGTCCCCCAAACCCATCACCCCATGGAGATTATGAGACCGTTTTCTCTCCGACGTTCTCAAGCCTACCAGTCTCACCGGCAGCGTCCTCCTTCTCCCGAATCTCCAGCTCTCCAGGAGCACCCATGCTATTGTCCCACTTGAGGAGAACCTTGGGTCCAGTAAACAGCTTGTCAATCTGCTCCAGACTGAGCCACTGCGTCTCAGGGTAGAGGAAGTAGATCATGGGGATGAAGCAGAAGTTGAAGACAGCAAAGTAAATGTATGTGCGCCATCCAATGCTATCAATCGATACCGGCGTGATCTCAACGACAAGAAAGGTAAAAATCCAGTTAGACGCAGTGGCCAATGCCGCTGCCCGTGTACGGATAGCGAGGGGCGCGTACTCAGCAGGCACTAAAAATGTTAAATGAGTTCTCATACGGGTGTGTCAGGGGTAGGGAGGGATAAGGGAACTTACAGAGCCAGGGAATAGCGAGGAGTCCGACAGCGAAGAAGAAGTTGAATAGAAATAGCATGATCACAGCAACGATACCTGCAGCCTTGCTACCATCTGAGACTGTGCCAGCCAGGATCGCCATGCATGCACATTGGCCCGCAGCCGCGAAAAGCATCAGCTTTCGTCGACCAAGGCGGTCAATAACCCAGATGGGGATGAGTGATGAGAAGAAATATGCAATCCCATTAAACCCAGCCAGCAGAAGGGACAGGTTGTGAGACATGCCCACAGATTTTTGGAATATCACAGGAGCATACTATTAGAGTCGAGGAGCTGATTAGAAAGGCGTCGTCCAAGTGGTGAGACGAGAGATAATTGACGAGGATAGTGTACTTACGTATGTGATGAGGTTGATACCAGAAAGCTGTTGACAGAATTGGCCTCCAATGCCCAACATGGTGCGGTACAAGAACCTTTGCTCGCCATTCTTGAACATAGCTTTAAAACTGCCGGTGCTGGCGGCCTCTCGCTCCTCTCTGACGGTCTCCTGAATCTCGGACAACATGCGGTTCACGATAGGATCCTCCTCGGTACGCTGCTTGGCGTCGTCTTGTACTGCCCAAAGAATGTGCCTAGCCTCTTCGAAACGGTCGTGGGCGATGAGCCATCGTGGCGACTCTGGAAGGACAAGAATACCGAAGAAAGTGAGGATAGCGAAGAATATTTGGAAGGCCAGAGGGAATCGGAACTGAGAGTCGTTCATGACAAATGACATGCCGTAATCGACCCAGTACGATAGAGCCACGCCGAAAATGTTGACGGCGAGCTCGATCGCAAGACCTTTACCACGGTTCTTAGGCTTAGAAAGCTCGGAATGCCACACGGCTATATTCGCCCAACATATAAGTCCCCTGCTTGTTGCTCGGCGGCCCATGGCCTATTATATATGAGAATCGAAAGAGCCAACTTACGGATCGTAGATGTATTCATGCCATTCCCAAGGCCAGCGACAATGCGGCCGACAATCATATGGGGGATCGAAAACGCAGTCGCTTGAAGAGTCGCCCCTATGGCCAACACGATGCAGCCAAGCATGATGGACCAGCGTCGCCCCAGCCTCTCCCCGGCCACGAGGCAGAATAAGGCGCCAAAAAAGCAGCCAATCTCGTAAATGGCGACGACGGTGCCCTGCAGCGAGGCGCTACCACCGTTGTCCGTGTCGATCTCGGGGAAGGTCGAGGTGAAGGCTTGGCCCGTCAACAAGCCGGACATGACGCCCTGGTCGTAGCCAAACAGGAGGAATCCCGAGCCGGCAGTGGCTGTAATAGCCCAATTGAGTGCTCGACCAACAAGAATGGTCATCTTGGCATGTGTGGCTTATTCAAAGAGTCCCCTAAAGTGACGACAGGTATCAGAGGCAATTGCACAGTCCCACGCGCTGTAGTTGTCATAGACACGCCTACGTGGTTGCCAAATGATTTTGGGAAGAATGAGATAATTTAGCATTATATGCTCGGAAGAGGCAGGGCAAAGTAAGATAAGCACAGTAGCGGTATATATATACCCGGAAGAGACTCTAACGAGGTTCAGTTGATCGCCATGGTTCCTCACAGGCCTACCATGTTCTTACCCAAGAATGCGGCCATTTTCGTTGCCAAAGTGCGTCATTCGGAACTCTACGGCCGAAAGGCTGAGGTTCAGAATGTCATGACTAGGATCAGTGTCCCCATCCATTGCTACATAACCCTACCCCAGGAACACGGGGACTCCACCTGGGGAACGCCAGGCTCTTCGGAAAGGCTTCAGTGCAAGGTTATATGGTTTCGTGATGAATGGACTGGGCGGTGTGGAGGCATGTGGAAGCGCAAACTAAGCCATAACCTCGGAAATTTATGCGAAACAAAAGCGGCATTTCTGGGAAAGGCAGTCGGATGCGGTGGTCAAAACAGCCAAGTGGAGTCCAGGGGTCTTTCCACCAACCAAATTGAAATGTCTCATATCTGTCGGTGGGTCTTTGGCGGCGCTTGGAACTGCCTTCAGCTTGTCATGTTGATCTGGTGGACGCATACGTGCATGTAGCAAGGTCAATTGAAGCCTAGAAGTGTTGTTCCAGAAGTAGAAGAAGTATGTAGCGACCAAGAGCTCAGATAAACGTAGGAAGTTGACTCTAATGGCATTCTTGAGAAGTTGGAGGTGATTAGTCTTGTCCATGACTTTAAGACTTTAATATGAAAGCCGCTGTCTCGAAATATGAGCGCCCAGTCAAAGTTACGCCTATAAATGAGTTGAAATAAGCGGCTATAAACAAACTTAAGTCGAGTTTCAGAAACCACAATTTCCCTACCTGCCTCTTGTATGTGTTCCTCGCCCCGAACGAGTTCCCTCTGTAATAAAAGCAAGTTGGCTCTAGGGTAGGTGATTCCCCAGACTTGGATTGTAAAGTAGCAAAACGTAAAACTTGGGGAAATGCACCCCACAAATTTCTCTCCCACGCAACAAACATTCATCACGTCCGCTTCCACCTGCCTCAAATTGCCATGCAGCCCGCCTTGGTAGCCATCCATAAACCACAAACAAAACACACGAGGACGCGTACAGGGTGTCTGAATTGTCGTCGGAAGAAGCGCAAATGTGATGAGCGCCGCCCGGCTTGTGGTACCTGCCGCCGGAGGCAGGAGAAGTGTCTCTGGGGAGTCCAACTCAAATTCCTTACCGAAAATGCTAAGGGTATCAGCGATGAGCATCCTAGCATGCGGAGGCTGAAGGGCAAGAGGCAGAACAATTGCTTTGAAATACTGGATGTCACCGAGGATGTTATTCGCGATTACGACCCAGGCTCGCCGCCAATGATGGATGATGACTTCAACTGCGGCGACGACGACGACGACGGCTTTATGGGCGTTAGCTGTCCTGGAGACCGGGGCAGCACCGGATGTTCCCATACGCGAAAAGCAGATAGGACGTCCTTGATGGATGAAGATGCAAACATTTCATCCTCTGTGGAAAGCACGCTCCTTGGAGGTTATCCCGGATGGGTAGACACCTCGTCGCCCTCATCGCTCAGGCAGACCGAAAGCGCTGTGGCAAACCTAATCTATCTCAGCCAGGGTGGCTCTAGGACTGATCCAAGGTGTGATGAGCAGTCGAATTTTGCCTCTTCTTCCTTCGGACTTTGGCCACTTGACATGAGCGAGTACTCCGATTTGCAGCTGGACGACGATGGCATCTTCCTGCCGGGCACCGCGTACCACGAACTTCATTCAACACTAAGAAGCCATCTGATCCAAGAAGTGAAGTCCAATGATCCAACTCGCCCACCTAGTCCGCTTCCAGGGTTGGAAGAGCTGGATACTATTAGTGAGGAAGTAGATGATATTGTCGACGACCTGAGCACAGCTGAACAAACGCTGATATCTAAAGATCGAATTCTAAGCAAAGAAGAGGAGGTTCTTTTGTGGAGAAATTGGTTTGATGAGATTGCCCCTTGGCTTGACAAGTTCGATAATGACCAGCATTTCAAACATGTCATCCCCACTATGGCGCCCTCCAACTCCTTCCTACAGTACTCTGTTCTCGCTCTTTCAGCACGACAGATCGAATTGAAAGAAACGACCTTGCCTCACGATCGAAGTTTGCTACTGTACCAGCAGGCTATTCATCTACTGCTCCCTCATCTACCATCTCGAACCACAGCCGTCATCGCTAGCTGCGTTATCCTCTGTGTTCTTGAAATGGTTTCCTGCTCGCCCAAAGCATGGAGGCGCCATTTGGATGGATGTGCTTGTCTTTTATCGGCCGTCGGCATCAGTGGGTTTTCTAGTGGCGTGGAAGGCGCGTTATTTTGGTGTTTTGCACGCATGGACGTCTGTGGTGGTCTGATATCGTCTGTGAAGACCCTCATCCCAATCTCCCAATGGGCACCTGGGTCGGGTGTTGACGATGATGTAGCGCTCTTCAAGACAAAGGCGAAAGATTTTCATCATTGGGCCAATTTCGCTGTGTATCTTGTCGCCTTGGTTTTAGACTTTCTGGAGACCACGGCGTTGGATGCTGAAGGGAGGCTTGAATCGTGGATGAAACTCTGGGGATACATTGCCGAATGGCACGACTTGCGGCCTGCGGCTTTACATTCGATCATCACTCTGCCCTCGAGCGAGGAGTCACCCTTCCCGACAGTACTTTTCTCGAATCCAGCAGCGATATCTGGAAACCAACTCTACCACACCGCCTCACTTCTAATGCTGCAGAATAAGCCCGCAGGATTACGTCTTTCGTCGTTGGGAACCTCTTCGGGTTCTGTCACGACAGGCGCTGCTGCAAGATGCTTGACAAAGGCTCGTAGCATTCTCTGGCACGCGAGACAAGTCTGCGGGATCAGCATTTCCAACGACCACCACGGCGCGTGGACGAATGCCTTGCAGCCGATATGGATTGCAGGCCGCTGCATGAGCCATCCCGCGGAGCACAAGGCTATCCTGGAGCTACTGGATAAGATCGAGCGCGAATCGGGGTGGAGCACGAGATGGAGAGCGGACGACTTGAGAGAATTCTGGGGGGATTTGGGAGAATAACAACCTCCGTGTACGAAATCCATCCCTATCTAACTTGAGACTATATAATTCATCTTGTAAAAGACATCGTATTTGATTAGGCTACCAATTTCAGTTAGCTCGGGCAGAGATGCAGGAGAAAAGGGTGGCCCAATGGCGAATGTGCTCAAGTCACCTGGCTCTTGTGCAGGCTACATAACCAAATGCTGCGTAGAGTGGAAATAGCTATTTTGTTCGTTGTAATAGAGATTCAATACCCGTAAGAGAAGAGAACCAGATTCAGCGGCTTCAAACAGAAGAGAGTAAACACTATAGCTGTCATTGACTAAGCAGTTAGATACCTTGATATATATACATTTATTTCAACATGGAGATCTCGGCGTCCATATACTCTCACCCATACTATTTAAACCTGTCTTATCTCTACTTTGCTTGTCATTTACTTAGCCATAAAAGTTAGGATTCACACAGGTGGTTTCTATTTCAACATCTAGCTATTCTTGTGGTTCTCCCCTGTGAGGGCTCCGGATGGTCTGTCCGCCAGGGCCTTTTCGACCTCCTTGCTCACGTTGTATCCATATAGCCAAGGCTGGACTTCTGGGCAAGTCCACCGGCTTGGAAACGGCGCTTTTAGGTCTTTTCCCAACTGCGATAAAAATAACTCGTCGCGGGCTTCCTGTTCAGGCCCGTTTTGCATATGGAATGCATCACGCTGTGGCCGGTTAGATAAAGGACGGACTCAAGCGGGGGAGGAAAACCTGCCTGCTTGAAGGTTTCCCGAACGATGGCATCACCGCGATTCTTCCGAAGCTGTTCGTAAAGCTTCAAAGCTTGTGGAAGTTGTTCTTTAGCTTCGATTCTCCAGAGGAGTGACCCAAGAGCTGCGCCGTCTTCTATTGCAGAATTTGCCCCTTGAGCGAGATATGGCAGCATGGGATGACACGAGTCCCCTCTGCATCTTGTTAGAAAGCCCGATCGCTTTTTCTCAATGACGGGTTCTTTCAACTTACACGAAGACGAGATTTGATTTATCGTTTACCCAATGCTCAAGTTCGTGCCCTGTGTTTAGTCTGTCAGGCAGGTGACTTGATACAGTCAGGCAAATGAACTTACTATGCATCAATTTCCATTTATCCACGTGTTTCACCAAGTCGAGGAACCTCCCTAGAATAGGATCCCATTCTTTGAACAGTGCCTTCATCTCCTCAACTGATCCCTCTTGGCGTCTAACCCCTCCAGGGAGATCGTCAGGGACCAATAGCACGATGTTGTACAAATCTCCCGCTCGGAGTGAATATCCGACGGCGTGCGCTCCTGGTCCGATCCAGAAATGTACTGATGGCTTCGAGACCCATTCCCTCAGCTCAGGGTCACCGATCTCATTTAGGGATAACAGCACTCGATAGGCCAAGTCGCCGGTCGGCATAGGGGGTTCATCTTTATTGAGGTAACACTGTCGGCACCTCGACCACAGCCCGTCAGCGGCGACGATTAGATCTGCTTGAGCCGTCCTGCCCGACTGCGTGATGACGATGGCCTGTTCAGAGTCAATTGAATCCACCTTCTCGCCCAGGTGGAACTTGACGCCTAGCTGTTTTGCTCTCTCGTACAAGGCCAGCTGGAGGTCGACCCGGTGGAGATCCACGAATGGAGCTCCGTATCTTGAGCGCATTTTCTTGTCAAAGTCTCGCTCCATGGCGAGCACTTTGCCAGAATAGCGATGGACGGCTAGATAGGTCGGCACTGCAGCAGACTGCCATAACTTTTCTGGCAGCTGCCATTCTTGCAATATTCTGGTGGAGTTTGGTGTGACCTGCAAACCTGCGCCGACCTAAAATCCGAGTTGAGCATGGTGATGCGATCACATCGAGGCCAAGGTTCTGCTTATTGAAACTCACCTCGACAAGCTCTTTGGCTGACTCAAACACAGTAACCTGATGTCCGGACAGAGCACATGAGACTGAAGCAGCAAGCCCGCTAAGGCCAGCTCCAACTATAACAATGTCCAGGACTACAGGACTTTCAGATCCGGACTCCTCAGAGACAGATTCCTGGTATTGATCGGCAGTCATTGCGATGGTGGCTCTGAGTCGTTGGTGGTTTGTAAGCGTGATTCGTGATAGCCGCCTCTCTTTCCCGAACGAACGGCCACATTTACTTTCTTCCTCTTCTCTTTTAGTACTAATGGATTGAACATCAACTTGAACAAGGCACAGCGCCTCGGCGACGTTCCCCGCGGTCCCCATGGAGAGGCTTTCCCGGTTACGTTTGCAAGCCCGGGAACTTCCACGCAGCCCCCCTTCGGAATTGCCGCCGATCTACACCACATTCCAAGTCGTAGCGTTCCCCGGCAGTTGAAACTTGGGAGCAACCTCGCGCGAGTTCGCCCGGGAATTCCGCATCACATCACCTCCATAGAATTTGGGCTGATCCAAACCCCGCAAACCCCGGATCATATGCATTATGAAGTTGGGCTGGGATAAAATAGACCATGGTCTTCACACCCTCCTTCCTGGTCTGGTCAGTTCCACACTCGCCGCATTAAGATCATTCACTGACTGTTGGTACTAATATCTGCGGCGAAGAAAACAATTGGTTCACCCAACTCAGAAAACCATCTAACAACATGCCGCCCCCCGTCCAAATGGGCCTGGAGCCTATTGCGCCACCAAAGATTGGCGAAAAGGGCTATGTTGGATTCAACCCTCGCAAGGAGATCTTACAGGCAGGGTGGAAGAGTGGTCAGAACACACGGCCCCTGCCAACAGACATCCTAGTTGAACACGACTTCGCCGTGAAGGTGCGAGATGGCGTGACTCTTTACATGGACATATACCGACCCCCATCATCCGACCAAGGCACAAGAGTACCCGCTGTCGTGGCCTGGAGCCCCTTTGGGAAGAAGTATAATGGCATCATGAAGATGGCCGCCTTCCCCTACAACATGGGTGTCCCTGAAGAAACTTTGAGCGGGCTGGAGCGATTTGAGGGACCTGACCCTGCCGAGTATGTTCCGCGAGGCTATGCCATCGTCAATGTCGATGCTCGTGGTGCTGGTGACTCGGAGGGTTCCGTGGTCATCATGGGTTCTCAGGAAGCCGAGGATGGTTACGACGTCATCGAGGCTCTTGCGCAGCTAGAGTGGTGCACAGGGAGTGTTGGATTAGCTGGAAATTCTCATCTCGGAATCATTCAGTGGTTCATCGCTGCCTTGCAGCCCCCGCACCTAAAAGCTATTGCGCCTTGGGAAGCCCTGAGCGACCTGTACAGAGAGCAGTTTGCCCGCGGTGGCGTGTTTGACTGCGGCATGTTTGATCGCATTACACGGCAGAACATCCAGGGATATAACGGCATTGAGTCCCACAAGGAGATGTACCGCCGAAGCCCTCTCCAAGGCGCGTATTGGAAGAACAAGCGTGTCGACTTGAGCAAAGTCAAGGTCCCGACATACCTGTGCGGGTCATACTCGACGAATGTCCACACCATGGGTTCAATCCGAGGCTGGCTGCAGATTGACACCAAGGATAAATGGTTGCGCTGGGATCCGTACCAGGAATGGTTTGATCTTTGGGTGGACCAGGAGTCTCGGGACGAGCTGGCGAGCTTCTTTGACAAGTATCTCAAGGGTCTTGACAATGGCTGGGAAAAGACGCCAAGGGTTCGTATGTCGGTCCTCCGATTCGGCGACAACGAACCATACCACTACATTGTCGAGGACGACTTCCCTATTCCTCGTACCGAATATAGGGATCACTTCCTGCATGTAGATGGTACTCTGAGAGAATCTGCGGCCGAGGTCGAAGGCACCGTGTCGTATAATTCGGAAGACTCGGGAGATGCCGTGGACTTTGCTTCGTTCAATGTTACCTTCGACAAGACCACCAGGTTGGTTGGCATGCCAAAGGCCGTCTTGTACATGTCATGTCCCGACCACGACGACTTAACGGTATACGTCCTGATTCGCAAGCTAGACAAGAACGGAAACGCTATGATCAACCTCAATATCCCGTGGAAGTACGCCCCCATCAACAAAATGAGTGAGGTTGATCCCAAAGACCTTCACAACCTGCTTTTTTACAAAGGCCCGCTCGGTGTTTTGAGAGCTGCGCGTCGTCACATTGATCCCACCCAGAGCATGCATCCGCAGTACCCATTCCACACCCACGACCGGGAGGAGCAAGTCACTCCTGGTGATGTCGTGGAACTGGAGATTGGTATATGGGCAATAGGTATCGAGTTTGAAGCCGGTGAGACGCTGAGTGTGCAAGTCTCGGGTCAGTATCCTGTCTTCAAGAGTTTCCCCATGGATGACCGGTCTAAACCTGAAAATGAAAAGAATTTCGGCACGCATCGTATACACACAGGTGGAAAGTACCCAAGCCGAGTTATTCTACCCCATATCTAAAGGCACATGAAACATTTCGGAACGACCTCCCATGAGCCAAGGTTTCAGAGCTCATTTTCAACAGATTCTGTAGAGACATGTCAGGGTACACTACAAGCGTTAAAGATTGTTAGGAATACTTCAATATATATCGGTTACGCAGCTCTCAAGTATAGAACGCTAGATTCCGTAGATGAATTATGACATATCCATTGAGTAGGAGGTCGCATAACAGATAGCCGGGAATATACAAGGGTCTTAGCTCTCCGTCACCTATTGAACGGTACTAATAGCTTAATTAGGCCCAGATGAAGGAACCTTGTTTTTTCACGATCGAATATAGGCGCGGAGCCCGGCAGGGCTCTATCATGCGTGTCTATCTGGGTCCATTCAGCTGGCCATGTCAAAGCCGCAGTTGCGCAGAAGGCTCCATTCCTAATTGATGGCCAAGTCAAAATTTTTGCAGCTCCTAAAATTTCAATTGTGAAGTAACTTCAGACTGGCATTACGCGGGGTATTTGGATCAATGCAAACTATAGAGACGAAATGCTGAGAGGAATTGACGACGCAAACTTTATTGTACGATCCAACAACCAACAACCCCCACGGTGATTTAAAATATTACTCATCTCTTCTTCCCCCTCCAAGATTGAAAGATATTGATATTAAATGCGTAGCACTTCCAAAATCCATATGGGCCATGGGAGCGCTCAAGCTTTTTCAACCATCTCCACAGCCTCTTTATTTGAGCCAACTTCTATATTGTCGTTGTCCTGGTCCAGGGTCTCGTTGTGCTTCTTCTGTTTATAAACGAGCGCAGGGCCATCAAAGAGATCTGCGATAGACTCGAGTGAATGACCACGGGTTTCAGGGAAGAACAGGAAGACCACAACAGTACTGATGGCGATGGTGACGATGTAGACAATGTAGTATCGCCATCCAATGGCAGTTAGAGCAATTGGGTTGACGAAGGAATTGAACATCAAAAGCAGCGCGTTGACGAGGTAATTGGCGGCAATGGTCTTCTGTCTCGTGTGGAAAGGTACGATCTCGACGGGATAAGCTGTTGTACGGTCAGTAAGTTTCCTGGATATGTAGAAAAAGAGCCTAGAGGAAACTATGCTTACCGAATGTCAACGGGGTGATTGCCACATCGTAGTGGAAGTAGTACACAAAGATAAAGACGACAACCGTAACACCAAGAGACGGCACCCGCGTGCTGTTAAATGCCCCTGAACAAGCTGTGAGGACAATGAAGGACCAAAGCATGCCGATACATGAGAACAACAAGAGCGGTCGACGGCCAACTCGGTCAACCATCAGTGCTCCTCCGATAGCGGCGATGAAGTTGAAGATTTGGAGGATGCCATTGATCAGGGTCTGGTAGAAAGGATCGGTAACGCCGACAGTATTGAGCACGAGCGAGAGATAGTATGTCACCAGGCCAGTACCCGTCCACTGCGCGAGAATTGGCACGAAGCAGGCGACAGCGGTTCGCTTGCGATCGGCCTTCGTCTTCCACAACTGCAGCGAGATCAGAACGTGTTATCTAAAGAGAGACATTCTAAGTTACTTACCGACCGCCATCCCATGTCGGCGATTTCGGCCTCGGCTTGCAGGTGGCTGACCATCTCGTTCATCTCATAGTCGATAAGGGGGGCTGTATCATCGCCCCCGGCATGCCATCGACACACAATCGCGCGAGCCTCGTCGACTCTTCCTTTGCCGACGAGCCAGCGAGGCGACTCGGGGACAAACCAGATGGTGAAGAGTTGGATGATAGGAAAGAGTCCTTGCAACAAGGAGGGGATTCTCCAGCTCCAAGTCGACGACTGGAGTTGGAAGGAACCAAAGGTTGACCAGCTGGCCCCGATGGCACCAACATAGAATACCGTCTGATACAAGCTGCTTACCTTGCCACGGTGCGTTGGATAGGCCAGCTCGGTGATCAGCACCGGAGCTGGAACACTCCCAAACTCACTTCCGAAGCCGAGGACGAAGCGGGCCGCGATGAAGGTGGCCAGATTCGGGGCACCCCCCTGCAGTCCAGCGCCGAAAATGAGAATGAGTATACCGAAGGCGAGTGTGTATTTTCGGCCGAACTTGTCAGCAACCCATCCGGATGGGAGCGCTCCCAGGATCTACGAGAGCATGTCTTGTTAGCCTCACACGGGCAGCGCCGCCGGATAAGGGGGTGATACTGTCTTACCTTTCCGAGGGGAAACATGGCGTTGATGGTGCCGAGGAGCGCGGGAGACGGCTCGTCAAAGAAGGTCCTCCAGGTCTTCAGTGCTTGCAAACCGTTCATCATGGTTGCGTCGAAGCCCAGAGTGGAGGCCGACATAAGGATGACAAGAAGACGGAAGTTCAATCCCCGCAAATGGGGCTCGAAAATCCATGACTTCTTGCTCTCTGGCAAAGCCTCAGCCATGGCATGCCCAACCACATGGGACTTAGTCATCTTGAGAGTGCGACCCTCCGTCATCTTGCGCGGCAGCCAGGGGTTGGTGTTGAGAATGGGTTCAGTTCAAGTGATGTAGATACAAACGCCTTGTGATTTAAGACAAACTGGACTGTAGATGCGGCCCAGCTTCCTCTTTACATAGAAAGAGAATTCGGCAAGTCTCTTAGTTAGCGCCCTCCAGCCCCAGGACATGCCGGTGGTGGGAGAAGAGTGCGGGGAAAGCATGGGGAAGGCCTGGGGCAAAACATTGGAGCATGGCATGGGGTATTGCTGACAGGCCAAATGGGAGGGAGCAGGCTGTTCGAAAGGAGGGGGCGATCGAGTCAGGTGAACTGTGTTTGGAGGAGTACGGCCTCCGGGAAACTTCCGGGGATAGAAGATGTAGATCATGATTTACAGGGGCGGCGTTTCTGGAGTGCCTCCCTTGGCTAAGCCTATAATCGGAAGACTGGCGCGAACTCGGGCGCTCCCAAGGAAAACGTGGGATTTCCGGGCCAACAGACGACTCAGGGTGGCGAAATTACACTCGTCCGGATAGATCCGCCATTTTCCCATCAACAGCTACGGCTCCCTAGTAGAACTAGAGTTACAATACATGGGGTTCATATTGGTTCTATACTTGTAGCGAGCCCAAAGCTGGGAAGTCCCAGTGGATATAGGGTAGGTTTGTGAGCAAGGAGGCTGGTTAAACTCACGCATGTGTATGATTGGCTAAGCGCGGAGAGTGGCGGAACTCAGAAACGGGGGCATCAAAACTTTCCCCGACCAAGTCGGCTTCAAACGGATGGACAGATCGCTTCGGCATCTCTCTCTCACGTTCCAAGATGAGCTCGGTCATTCGTAGCCTCCGCGAGAGCCAACGTGCTCCTCTCCGCTGCACCGAGTGTGCTCGCCGGCGCGTCCGATGTAGCAAGACCATCCCCTGCGACAACTGCGTCCGAGGAAGGGTCGCCCATAAATGTACTCGTGAGGTTGTTTTAGTGCGTGGAACCCCTGTGCTGTACGTGAATCTCTGTCCCGATGCCCCTGAGTCGTGCGTTTTACCCCGCGGCTGATAGATGTCCTCCAATCTCTAGTGGTGAGGATAACAATGAAGTCGAGCAACAGGAGGCTGCGCTGCTCACAGAAAACTCCACTTTAAGAGAGCGCGTCGCCTATTTACAAGCCATCATCCAGGGTCGAGGGGGCACGAGACCCGGCTCATCCAGGAGCCAGTCGTCTCTTAGTGCAGCCGAGCAAGGAGACTTCGAAACATTCTCGACGATCCTTGAGCAATGGAACCTGGGTGGCCCCGAACAGGACGCCAGCCAGAAAGCACCTCTATTGTCAGAAACCTCCGAGGATTTTTCCCCCATCTTGAGTCTGATTCCACGGGGTGAAGACTGCAGAATCCTCGTGCGGTTCTCTCTGGAGACTCTCGGCTGGATCCACTGTGCACTGGACGCTTCTGCCTTTTCCATTGAGGCGGAGGCATTCGTGGCTTCTCTTGAGCAGGGCCAATGTGAGGGCTTGCGCAACCATGCCTGGCTTGCCATCTTTCTTGGCGTTCTCGCCGTAGGGCTTATCTTTATGGAGGGGACCGACCTGGTCGCTCAGCTGTCCGACTCATTCACCAGGCGTCATGATCTCGCCATGCTACCTCGGTTATGGTACACGGCAGTACTTCGCCAGTTGGAATTTTGTGATTTTATAGGACGACCGGGTATTCACACTGTCCAGGCTATCGCTGTTTTGAACCTTTGCAGTCGTCACCTTGGCGAGAGGCAGCGGGAGATTACCTTGACAGGAATCGCCATAAGTACGGCTCGATCCCTCAAAATGCACCTACTTGGAAACGAGTTGTCATGTCCGGAGAGGGTACGTCAAATGCCTGAGTGGCAGAGCAAAGCTGATAGAGAGTTGGGGCGCCGGTTGTGGTGGTCGCTCGTCATATGTGACTGGTCCGTTTTATTACTCCCTGAGGACATTGTGTGTTAACACTGACGTCTCTCAGGCTCGGAGCCGCGACCCATCCTCCATCTATACGAGCAGACCAATTCGACTGCGAAATTTCAGAAGGGGAGTACGATGCAGCCCAACTGCTCGGCCCAACAGCCATTGACCAGCATCTGAAGAGTGCCTCCCCTGTGTTCCATCACATGGCCATGGCCAAACTGGCGTCTGTGCTACGCAGCCATTTCGAAGAAGTCGATAAGTCGTTAGATACATTATTTGAGACGCTGATGCGGCTGGACGAGTTAGAAAGCCAGGTCCCATTTGTTATTGACGACAGCGCGGACCAACCCATTTGGGCTATCGGACAGCGCTGTCACTTCTATTTTACTCTGAATCACTTGAGACTCAAACTCTGTCGAGTATTATTCCGTCCCGATGTGAAGAGCTTTGATCGTTACGACAACATCCGCAAGTGCGCACTCTCAGCAGCCATCGCCATTTCCGATATGACGGATTTCCCTTACGTTTACAAAAAGACTTGGTACGAACCCGCCTCGAGACATTGTTCTCAGATCCCCCTCCTTGCTAACCAATGCAACCTTAGGATCTTCCCCTCGGCTACAATAGCCGCAGGTGTTTTTCTCGCTCTCGACCTGCTCAAATTCCGGCCTGAAGCGACAGTAGAGCATCAAAAGCAGCGTATTTTGTCTTGCATGTCCACAATCGCTCCTTATGTGGAGAAGACTACCATCTGTCGAGGCGGTTCGAGGATACTTCAGCAACTGCTCGAGCTGATACGACAGTGCGAAAATGGCATGCAGCAAGTGGATGTGATGCAGTTTATAATTGGAATGGACAGCAGAGGCGTGATGGCTGTTGAAAACCCTAGTATACAGCAGCAAAACGCTTGGCAACATCTTTCTTTAGACAACATCGATGATGATAGCAGTGCCTTATTTGGCGGTCATGAGTTTTTTGAGAACTGGAATCTGTTTGATGATTGGAACTTATTGGGCAGCGATTTTAAATTCTAAATATATTGACTGTAAAGATTAATTTATTAACTGTAGTTATATGTATGCCATATGTATGAGCTTCATTGCATTCTAAGGCTAGGGAAGAAATATCGAATGTTGTGTAGACGCTACCTCTAGAGAGTGTTGGGAATCGCGAACATATAGGTAGGAAAGTCCAGTTACAACCCTTTTCTAGTGTTTCACATGCAACCTTGTTCTTATGGTGTCGAAATTGAGATTCATAGATCCGCTCGAGCCGGTTCGTTAGCCGAAGCTCTCCTTATTAGCTCTCGGAGACCATCCTCCTCCACTTACCTGGGATTCGAGTACTTGTTTTCTATTGCAATGGTGGCTGCTCTGTGAATATCTACCTCGTTTAATATAAATTTAATATTAATCTAATCTATTTATATATAATTAGTTATACTATATAATAAAAAAATTTATAATTAAATAAAATAATATAAATAATATTAATAGTATAAAAAAATTAAAATATATTAAAAAGAAAAAAATTCAATAATTAATTATCTTTTTAATTAATATTTTTCTATTAAATCTACATTTTTATAAGAGAGATAGATTTTGGTCAAAACCGATTGATTAAGAGACATAATGCGGATGTCAAGTCATCTCTGTGGGTGGCCGGAGGCCACGGAGGCCTCTTGGGCTGCCTAACTACCTTGCCGATGAAAATGGAAGGTGCGAAGGACCCCACGACAAGTCGGTTCTAATTGAGAGTTCATTCAGAGCGGTCATATCGAATAATCGAAGTATACTGGATTCCGAGCTTGCTTCCTGTCTCGATGTTGGCCTCAACGCTACGCCATACGGGTTCATTGTTGAATATATTCCGGATGGTCTAACTCTTTCGTATGTTGTATCTAGTCTAGTATAGTTGCATTAACCAACCAAATCACCAACCTGGAACTTTGGAAGCCAGATGTCAATGACCGCTGCCCTCCCTGCCTTGACTGTCTCTAATCCCCTCTTCAAAGCCTCGTCGAGCTCCGAGGATTTCTTCACAGTGGTACCGTATCCAGCTCCCGCGGCCACAGCTACCTGCGCATGATCGACTGGGGGATCAAACGTAACATGTAGAGCATCTGCAGTAGCCGCCTTGCTGGAATATCCCGACTTGTGCACCGCTAGAGCGCTCAGCATCGGGCTCTTCCAGCCCCTGTTGTTCAAGATGATGGTGAGGAAAGGCGTCTTATACTTCCGCGCCATCCAGTGCACGGTTGACGGGATAGAAAAGAGGAAGCTGCCATCGCCGCAGATAGTGACGACGGTCTTATCTGGGTTGGCCAGCTTCGCCCCAACAGCAGCTCCGCCACACCAACCAAGCGATGTGGCGCCACTGGTGAAGTATGTGCCAGGCAACGATCGCTTAAGTACGTCGCAGATTGGACGGTAGTTTGAGATGCCCTCGCTGAGAATGAGGGTTTCTGGTTCGACATGTTCTCTGACGCGGGAGAGGGCGTAGTGGGGGGTGATGATATTGTCATCTGCGTGGGGAACCTCAAGCTTGCGGATATGCGAGACATAAGCAATATGTAGGGCAGAGATAGTCTCTACCCGCTGTTTGATCTTCTCCGTATGGACGGCGACACTCTGTTCGGAGATCCAGGTATTGAGCTGTCTCAACGCAGTCCTTGAGCTGGCCTGGCAGCTGGCTTCAGTATCCAGATGAAACAAGGACATGTTGACCTTCAAAGGGTCGCAGTCGATGTGATAGATGGCGGCCTCGGCGGAAGGCTTGAAAACGCTCTTGATCCAGGGCACGTCACAGTCGATGACGAGGACGACATCAGCCCGTTCTAGAATCCCATTCTTCAATCCTTCGCTCCACTGGTTTCCTAGGTAGAGGCTGTGGTCATGGGGAAAATTCATTGCGCTGGGTACCGCCTCCTATGATTGCTGTCAGCAGAGAAGACCGCCTAGTGGAAGAAGCAAGTCGCGACGTACAATGACGGGAGTACCTGTGGCCTCTGCTAAGCTCACCAGCTCAGATACCGCATCCAAAACCTTACCAAGGTAACTCGTGATAATAACAGGAGATTTTGAGTTCAGCAGTGATTGGCCAATTTCCGTCACAATCTCTGGATCTAGTGCCCTTGGGGCCAGTGGCTTCCACTTCTTGGCATTGACCTGGTAGGGATTGATGCTTTCCTCAAGCACTTCTCTTGAGGCTATCAAATATGATGGTCCCTGGGGCTCGCTCTGAGAGAATTGAGAAGCTCGAAGTATTAGCTGCTTTACATTCCTTCCCGAGCGAATCTCGTGATCCAGGACGGTGTAGTTCCTGACAATGCCGCGTTGGTCGATTGTGTCTTGGATGTAGTGAATGAACTCCTTTGGCCTATGTCAGATGTGCTCCCTTGTAATTTTACGTTTTCAGTCTCGCTATTCTTTGTTACATATTCGGCTTACATTTCGACTCCCAATCAATTCGCCCTCCTCCGTGATGGGAGAAGTACCCGCGATCATGATGACAGGTATTCTTGCTCTCGACACATTATGAATAGCACCGCCCATCGCTAGAGTTCCGGCATCGACGTGAACCAGGATGGCTTGCATCTGGCCGCTGGCCTGGAAAAAGCCCTGCGCTGCGGACAATCCAACCATTTCGTTCGGCGCTGTGATAAATCGCAGGCCTTTGTTCCCATCTTGCTCTCTCTTCGAAATGGCCTCCATCACAGCTGGATGGTCACTGCCGAGGTTGACGAAGAGGTGCGTAACCCCGGCAGACTCGAGTGCCTCGAGGAGAGCTGTAGACGCGGTGTAGTCGCTCATCCTAGCAAAATGTAATGTAATTGGGACACTCGGTGGACACTGAAACTTCGAAAAACAGAAGAGTATCGTTATACTGAACTAACACACTTAATCCTATATCTCAGCACGCTTATACCGCCATGCTCATCTCTACCGCCCCCGCGTGTTGACATCGTTTGGTAGGCCGGAAAAGCCGAGCGGACAGGGGTAACGGAAATTCCATTCCCAAAGAGCAATGCTCGGATGAGCCGGATCATAGCCGGCTGGATATGCCCCAGCATTCCAGCAACCTTCTTACGTGGTGACCTCTGACTACTAGCTCGTACCGGAGGCCCTGTTCAATATGTGGATAAATGGCCTGGATAGAGACGTTGCTCATTTTCCACCTTGTTTCCGCGGTAATAGGGGCACATTTCCGCCTCTAAATAAGGCCATCATGACCTCTGAGGGTGTTATTGCGCGGCGCGCAACGCACAAAATATTGAACACCAGAACCTCCCAGGTCTCGAATGGCTGCCAAGAGTATAACATTATTTGCCGAGGAGACAATTAGATAAAATCGCGTTGTAGACTGGCTTTCCGTGACTAGGTGGAGAACAATACAGCATTCCAGTCTCTGGTTTAGTCCATGCAGCCTCCTTCGTGCTAGTCTTTAGGTACAGAAGAATCCCTGAAGCTATCTCTACACACTGAAATCCACTGCAAAATTTCCTTAAATTGGATAATGTTTGCCACCCGGAATTGCAATGGTGACGACGCGATCCTCAGTAAACTCATTGATACAGGCCGTTCCACCGAATTTTCCGTACCCAGACGCTTTCTGGCCCCCAAGGGGTAAATGCGGCTCATCTAGACCACAAGTTAGTCTCGGAACGTCTAGTTTCGTCTCTTCATGTGTGACTTGCCATGAATGGTCGCTCCGTTGATATGGCAAGAACCGCTCTTGATCTTTCTTGCCACGGCCAAAGCCTCGGCAATGTTGTTGCTAAAAACCGAAGAGACCAATCCATATTCTGTGTCGTTGGCTAGAGAAATTGCTTCCTGGGTAGTCTCGAATTCAAAAAGCGTGACTACAGGTCCGAAAGACTCTTGAAAGTAGAGATCCATGTCTTTTGTGATCCCACCCAAGGCCGTCGGCTGCACGACGGCACCGCGCACGTCCAATTTCCCAGCCTCGATACGAGCGCCTTTGGCTAAAGCATCTTTTATCAAACGCTCCACTCTTTGGCCAGCAGCTGGTGTAATCAACGAGCCTAGTGTCGTGGTCGCGTCTTCAGATGGACCTGCTGCTTTGTATGTGTTGATCTATAATGTTGATTAAAGTGATGCTTTGGAAGAAAGGAAGAAGGAGAAGTGCCCAACGTACCTTGGCTTTAAGCAGCTCAGTAAAGGGTTTTGAAACAGACTTGTGCACGATGATTCTTTCCGTGGACCTAGTTTAATAGTTAATATTTCTTTCCGGTTTGCTTCGTGCCAGCCAAGTGGACTACTTACATGCAAATCTGGCCTTGATGGAGCATGGCACCAAAAGCGGCTGCTCGAGCAGCTTCTTCAAGGTCTGCATCTTGCAGAACAACCATTGGAGCCTTTCCTCCAAGCTAAGCAGCAAAATCAGTCTGTAATCGAAGATTATCCCAACCACTTAGATCAGCATTGCTCACCTCCAGCACTGCTGGCTTCAGATATTTCGCACACAAAGCTGCGATCAGACGGCCGACTGCAGTAGAACCAGTGAAGTTAACACGCTGAACAGCTGGATGGGCCACCATCGCCTCGGTGACTGTGCCAGCAGCTGCTCTCGGGCAACATATATAGTTGAGGACTCCGGCTGGAAGTCCTGCTTTACGGAACGAATCAACGAGCAGATATTGAGTGTATGGGCTAGACTCCGACGCCTTCAGGATGGCTGTATTCCCGCAGGCCAGAGGAGTGATAAATGCCCTTATTCCCAGAATCTACCCCCCCGCAAATGATGATTAGAGAATCTTTTCACATCACTCCACACTCCTTGATGGGAGCACTCACGATAGGGGCATTCCACGGAGCAATTCCAAGAACCACCCCGCAAGGTTCTTTAAGCACCATTGCCAGCATGCCCTTGTCGTTGCTCTGCAATATTTCTCCCTTAACTTGCGTCGCTATCGCTGCACCTTCCAGGACGAACTGAATCGCAGTCTGGATATTGAATGTAGCCCACACTGCCTTGGCCCCTGTCTCTCGGACCATGGCCTCAATAAGCTCATCTTTGCGCCCTTGGAGAATTTCGGCTGCTTTCAAGAATATCTGCCGCCTTTCCCATGGTGTGGAGTCCCGCCAAGTATCGAATGCCAACTCCGCGTCCTTGACGGCCTGGATGGCGTGCTCCTCGGTGGCGGCTGGGGCAAGGTGAACTACTTTCTGTGTGACAGGGTCGTAGACCTCAAAGGTCTCTTGGACAGTGACATCCTTACCGCCCGTGATGAGTCCGAAACTCGACACTGTGGGTGGTGAATTTTCCATGTTGGAACGCCCCGGTAGGTGATACGGACGGGCCACGCAAATTCACGAGTATGGAAAGGAAAGACTTGAGTGCTCGGTCGTTTAGATCTGTCCAGGGGGATTATGAGTGATTTTAATTTCGTTTTCCGACCAAATGAGCCATACTAAACTCCAAGCAACTGGATATCAACATCCGACAAGAATGACTTAAGACAATGACTGACTGCACGGTACAACCCCAGTTACCAAGAATGGATCACCCGTGCTCTCTCCCGGGCGGGGTAGGAGGTGATTGGCGATATGGTCCGGCAACTCCGGCGGCTCCAATGATGTGCAATTAGGCCGACTAAGATCCGTGTAATATTCAACAATGTATTCCGGAATTTCCCTGCAAGACTTCCCGGCCACCCACTGGACACTGATCCATGGTACGGGTGACGAGGAACTTCGCCTGCTGATCCTCATCCGTTCATCCTCCTTTCTCGCCATCTTCAGTCAATCTTCACCGTTTTGCGCCTTCCATCAATTCATACCAGGCTTTTTCGCTCCGTTCCTTATAGCTTCACACAGATTGTTTCATGATAATATCTTCAATAGAGCAACTTGGTGAGCCACGAAACATGGGGTGATTCTCCCCTCTTATACCGATCCACGGAACCCCGAACGAACCAGCTGCGTTTGCTCAATTTACTCGCCTAGCGGATACATTGCAGAGGGATCTCCAAGCGGGAACGGCAGATCACCGCTGAGATCACCCTCCGTTAAATCAAATAGGCCTGCATACGTATTCCAGGACGCCGTCTTCTGGAATTCCATCGCCGCCGTATCTGCCGGAGCTGTATCCCCCGGAGCCGTATCTCTCGGAGCCAAGGGGATCATGCATCGAGTTCTAGTCAGGGCGCCCTGAATCATCTTCGCTGCCTCCATTGCTACGACGGACTCATCCATGATCTCGAGGATCTCAATCGCCATTTCTACAAGCTTATACAAATACTCCAACTCATGTTTGCCTGACTCCCGAGGGATATAAATGAGTACGATCGATGTCGCAAATAGGATGTACATGGTGTTGTAGAACCTATAAACGGTATTTTGTCTTAGCAACGGTACTCAAGCAATCCTGGACTCTAGGAGAGTACACATTTACCATGTGCGGAAGAAGTCATGACGTTGACAGGCTTCATATATGGTCTCGATGGTCTGCTTAGCCGAGTCAAGACACTTGGTGAGCTCCTCTTGAAATCCGGCCGCTGTCGCTCTGTCCAATGTTGACAATTTCGTCAGGAAGTATCCGAACAATAGAATCCTCACGTTATGGTATCCTAAAGGTGTAAGCTGGGCCGGCCACACTCCTTTTCTACTCTTTCCTTCTCACAAAAAACGTTCTACTTACGGATCTTGAGGACCAGTCTCTGCTTCTTGGCATACTGGGGGTCCTTGATTCTTTTAAGAGGCCTTGGCTCGTCTTCACTTGTGCTGGGTCGAATCTGGGCCGGAAGACCCTCGAGCCAGCGCTCAAGGTCCTGCTCAATCTGGCGCGCCAACGCAAGGGCTTGCTGGAGCGTCGACTCGGCAAGGTATATGCCCAAGATGACGCTTTTAGTGATCCTGGCAAAGTCAACCATGGCCTTAATCATGGCACAATGCGGCGGCTCCAGAAGCTCCGGTGGGCTTCCGGAGTAAGCTGGATCATCTCTGATGGCAGGGTAGCGGCGGTTGTGATAGACATCAGCACCGAGGGAGTCGGGCCTCCCCATTGCAAAGGACATCTCTCTAGTCACTGTCTTAGCTGGACTCGAGTCAGATCATATCATGGGGGGCTGTCGACGTACGTTTCCAAAGAATACAAGCTCCTGTGTATTCTGTCAGCTAACGACGTCCGTAGAATACGTCTGGGCATACTCACCACCATGTTCGGCTCGCCGCCTTAGTCAATGCCGTGTCCAGTTTCTGATTCGGCTGCGGTTCCCTGTTGATGCCCATTGCGAGGGCTGTCCTTACCGCTAGTCCACCGTACATGTATGCAGCTATGGGATTTGTGAGACGGTGATGAGATTGAAGGATATGGCGTCCACTCACAGTGATTGTTGAGCTCGTTTTGGCATATTTTGGCCTGGCTGCGTCAGTACGGGAGTCTTCGACCTCTTGGCAGATCGGCCATACCAGAAAGAAATAGCACTGGACCATCTCAATATCCGTCACCATACTAACGCTCGTCCGAGACCGCGCTTCCTCGAAGAATATCCTACTCCACTCCAGATTTTCGATGCCATCTACAGGTTCGTCCTCCCGAATGCCAACAAGGGCCCCCAGCGACATAAGGCTGTAGTAGAGGGCGACGAAGCTCTGAGTCACTGCCGATGCGCCATCCGTCCATAAAGCTGTACACTTGGCAAGAAACTCCGGCTTATCGACCATTGGCTGAAGGTAATGTAGCGTCGTAAAGAAGCTGTCTAGAAAGGGGCGGCATTGCTGATAATATGTGGCGGACCCGTGCGGAGTCGACCAGTCCGAGTGAGCGGCCGCGTTCCTCATTGCGGCTCCGGGTGAGAAGCCAGGATTGTGCAGGCTGGAGACCAGCTCCTCTGCGCCCTCTAAACCATCCTCCACATCGCCAGCTTTTCGAGCTCTGGACAGCAGGACAACCGAGCTCGAGCTGCCGTAGAACTCGACGTTTCGAGTATGCCTGTTTATGCCTGACACTTCCTTTGAAGTGTGGTCTTGGGGAAACTGTTCACTGCCCAAGCCTCGCATCTCCGAGCCGCAGCCAGAACCATAAAACTCTACATTCTCCCGAGGCGGCTCGGCATTGATTGCCGGCGACTGAAAGTCATTGAGATCAGGGCCCATGGCCGGGACGGAGACAGCGGCCGACAGAGCCTTTACTTGCTGCTCAAGCTGAAAAACGTAGCTAGATAGCGTAAGCGGAAATACATTTAAATAAGGGGGCAGGGTGGGTTGTATTTTCTTACTTGGAGTAGAAACGATCTCTACGTAAGTCGATGCCGCGGTACACACACTTTGCATTGCGGCCTAGGCGTTGTGCGGCACACGCATTATTAACCACAATCCTAAGTGAGAAATTATTGCCAGTACCTACTTTTACAGTGCGAACAGGGATACATCTCGTCGCATTTGTTCTTCTTCACCCGGCAAAGCTCACAAGCTTGAGTAGCACGAGCCCGTTTCGGCCTGGGGCCCTCGGACACCCCGTCATTTTCCATGGAGTTCTCAGGACCGCTTCTCCAGAAGGCCATCTGGACAGAACGGATGAGGAGCATTGACGATGAGACTGTAGAATGATGATGCAGACGTTAAAACTTTGCGCGCGTGGTCAATCTCTCGGGGTTCAGTCGATCCGCCTAAGTCTGCTCAGTCCAATCCACCTGGGCATCATGGAGTAAAGGGCGGGGTAAAAAGTCTATTCAATGCGCGCGAGTTCGCTCCAGAATCCACAGGAAAGCGGAGAACCGCCTCAGAAGTTTGAAACTCAAGCACGCGTTGGGCCATGCGATTACTCGCGTGAGTTCGGTTGAGTAATCCGTGCTATTCCCCAAGACTTGCCTCCCCGACTGACATCACTCACGCGAACTCGGGAGGCTTGCCTTATGTAGTTCTCGCAGACTACGATGCCTCCAATCTGCCACCCTCCAAACTATATTAGGACGATTCGATTCCTCGTCTGACTCTCGTTTTCTTTGCTACCTAAACAGATTCCAAAGTATTCATCAAGACAGACCACTGAGTCCATAATTTCCATCCATCTCGACCCAAAACCAGAATCAACCATGTCTTCGGCTACTACCGCTACTGCTACCGCCAAGAAGCCTGACTTGGCTGCCAAGGCCGCTATTGCCTACGGCGACTGGAGAGACGAATTTTTCAGCAAAGGCTATTACATCTTCAAGAATGCAGTGCCGAAGGACAAGGCCGTCAACTACTATCAGAAGAAGGCACTTGACTGGCTAGGGTCCTTTGACAATGGCTTCAAGCTTGAGGATCGCAGCACCTGGACGAAGGAAAACCTTCCCCAGAACTTCAAGAGCATGTATATCAACTACTGTGCAGGGCACGAAAAGTTTATGTGGGATGCGCGGACGTAAGTCGTGAAGCTAAACGCCCCCGTGCCTGGTGATGCGTACTACTGCTAACTGTCAATTATGTTCTAGCGAGCCAGGCGTCCTCAAGCCTTTTGAGCAAATATGGGGCACCGATGAATTGCTCGTATCCTTCGACACTTTCAACGTTTCCCTCCCCCCCAAACCCAACGTCGCTCCGGCGGCTCCTTGGCCTCACACCGACCAGTCTCCGTACCGCAAGGGCCTCGCATGTGTCCAGGGCATCCTCAATCTGTCCCAAGCGGGACCCAAGGACGGCGGTCTGCTTCTGATGGTGGGGTCCTCCACGTTGTTCGAGAAGTACTTTGAGACATTCGAGCCTCGTGAGAGAAAGACACAGGGGAAGCACTACGATCTTTACCGCTTCGACCCGGATGAAGTTGAATGGTACAAGGCGCAGGGCTGCCGCGAAATCAAGATTGAGGCGGAGCCCGGCGACCTCATTCTCTGGGATTCCCGCACCATCCACCACGTGGCGCCCATCGAGACTGATACCATCCGGACCGTCATCTACACCTGCTATGCTCCGGCCGCGCTTGCATCGCCCGAGGACACCAAATACAAGGCTGAGCTCTTCGAGAGGTTTGAGGGAACGACTCATTGGCCGCACTGCAACATCCATGGCCAGGGCAAAGCCTTTATTGATGGCAAGGTCGATCCGTTGGAGAGAGATGAGCCACTGGAAAAGCCAGTGAGGACAGACCAGATCCTGAAGTTGGCGGGGGTGAAGCCCTACTAAGATTGAGAAACCATCGCCCACTTCTCATGGGCTATCTCGACGGTGGAACGGCAGAGGACTCACTCGCAAGATAGCCATGAAGGGCCTAGAGGGTTAAGACGCAGGGCTCGCAAACGTTTAGCACATTATTTATTATATATTAACCCTTGGAGCTCAGCTTTAGATTATATTAAACCTAACCACTCTTCTTTATAATCTAATAACTTAGAAGTTAAATTATATACTATTAATTTTTATTATATAATATAACTAACTATATATAAATAGAAATAAAAAAAACTTATCTCTATATAGATCTTAGGAATTTTATTATAGTAAATATATATTATATTTATAAAAATAAATTAATTAATAATCTTTAGTAATTAACTTTTCTATTTCTAAATATATATTATACTTATAGATATAAACTTAATTAATAATCTTAAATAATTAACTTTTCTTTTATTTCTAAATAAATATAATTTAAATTAAATTAAAATAAATTCTAATATATTAATATTTAGCTTAATCTAATCTAATTAATATATTATCTAATCTGAGAGGTAGTTAGCGATTAGTAATAATAAGCTTGGAGAGGTATAATAGTTAATTATAGATAATAAACATCCCCCCTTAGGGCCTATAGCTAAGTTATATACTTAATAAGCTCTTCTTAGAGTTTTTAGAGATACTATTACCTGTATGCTATATAATAAAAAGTTAAAAAAAATAGAGTTAAAGGTTAGATATAGACTAGAAATTTAGTTAAAAATAAATTATATAGATCTAGTTATATATAGCCTGATCTTAGAATATCTCTTATATATAGTAAAAACCTTAAAAAATATATATATATTATCTAATCTAAATTATTTTAAAATATAAAAAGCTTAATTAATAAATTAATTCTTAAGAGCTATTTTTATTCCTATTAATTTAATATAGTATATAATATACTAAAACTATAAATTATATATTAAGTTATAGTAGATCTATATAAAAAAGTTATTATTCTTAAAATATAGTATTTATTTAAACTAATCTTAATTCTCTATAAATATTTATAATAATTACTAATAGTAAACTATATAATAAAATAATAAACTAAATAGATATAACTACTAGATTTATATTATTAAAAGTAATTTTATTATTATAAATAAGCTTTTAACTAATTAAAGAGATATATATTAAATATAGTTAGTAAATAGCTATATTAGATTATCTTAGATAGTAGTTATTATTATTTTAAAGATTTTATTAGTAGTATTAATATTATAAATTATATTATTATATATTAAGTTATATAGTATACTCTACTTTTTCTAACTAATTATTAGTAGATTATTAGGATCTTATAATAATTCTAATAATCTAGAATAATAGATTATTACTAAATATTAATAATTCTCTACTATATATATATATTTATTCTATTAGTTAAAATACTTATATTAGATATTATAACTATTTAAAATATCTAGTAATTAATTAATTAAGAAAAGTTTTAAAGTTCTAATAAAAAAAAAGTAATTATTATTATTAAATAATAAGCTTTCTCTCTTAGAGGCTATAGCTATAGTTAAGCTATTTATATATCTAGCTATATAAATAGCTTTTATTATTAGAGTTTTTAAGATATTAATATTTATATTTAAACTAAAAGTATAATATCTAACTTTATCTTATAGAGTTAAAGGTTTAGATATAGACTACTAATTATATTCTTAAAAAAAATTATATAATCTAGTTATATATTATCTGATCTTAGAATATACTCTTATTTATAATAAAACTAATAAAAAAAAACTTTATAAGTTATAATTATTATAAAATAAAATATTATAAAAAGTTAGAATAAAAGAAATTTTATAAAATATATATAGTAGAAGAGTATAAGCTTAATAAAAATACTAAATAGATATTATTATCTATAAGGAAATAATTAATAAGTATATAAAGCTTTTCTTTCTATACTGGGTAATTAGTATATTATAGTAAAGTTATAAATAGCTGAGACTGCCTAATTCAGTAGCAGATACTGCAAATTATAGTGATAGCTGTCCAGTGTCTTCTGTATAAAGGTTAAATATAAACGCTTATTTTTTCCAAAGAAATTCGCTCTTAAATAGCTAACTGGGGATTTATTATAGAGAGGCTAGTATTGTAGAATAAACATATAGTGCTTATCCTGTAACTTAGATACTATAGTTATAGAATAGGTCACTAGCTGTAATATCTTAACCCTGCGGTCCAGACTACTCAGTCGTGAGATCACGCTTCCCCCTGCCACCTTTGCCGATATTCTTAACATGGTGTTTGAAGAGGCGGGTCTCGAGATCACGCTTTCCTTTACCACCTTTCTTAATATGGTGTCCGATATTCTTAACATGGTGTCCGATTTTCTTGACCTTGTTTTTAAAGAGACGAGGCTCGAGATCACGCTTTCCTTTACCACCTCTGCCGCCATGCTTCCCATGGTTTTGTTGAATAAAGAGACGAGGAGCAAGATCAGTCTCCTCGAGATCACGCTTCCCTTTACTACCTTTGCCATGCTTCCCATGGTTTTGTTGAATGAAGAAACGAGGCTCGAGATCAACCGCCTCGAGATCACGCTTTCCTTTACTACCTTTGCCATGCTTCCCATGGTTTTGTTGAATGAAGAAACGAGGCTCGAGATCAGCCTCCTCGAGATCACGTTGGTGACGACCGAAGGAGGCAGAGTCTCGAGTGTCAAACTCCGGCTGTTGTTCTGCAGCAAGAGCGAGAGAGGCGAGGCCAACAATGGTAACTTGGGTGAAGATGTCGAAACGCATTTTGAAGATTGGAAACGTGGGACAAGGATGGATTCGAAGGAGAAAAATTAAGAAGATGTGAAAGTCGAAAGTGGAATATTGTAACTGGTTCAAAGTTCAAAATAATGATAACAATGTAGGGGATGAATGTTCTGGATTGGAAGTTGAGGTGTCAGTGGTGATAATTGTAACTTGATGATGCAAGATATCTCATCTTTCTTATATCTTTTATCGCTTGGTGCAAAATGTTCTATTTCGGTCCACATAATCTTTTATTACCAGAGGATTACTTATCCAGCTCTTCTAGTTCTCTTCCGGACTAGTAATAACGCCTTTTTTGTCCATACTACCTCCTGTAATATGTTAATATTATATTGAAACTTCGGAATAGCAAAGAAAGGGAAAATATACCCGAGAACACTAATTGGCTTGGAGCAGGAGATTTCACTGAGTTCCTATTTATATCTTCAATACTTCTAAACACGGCTACTATCTAGAAACCTGAGCATCCCATAGCTATTATTGGGCGCAAGTCCTGTAGCCGAAGTAGCTCTGCTCGCCGCAAGGGGGAGTCTCCTACCGTCTTAGTAGATGGCCCATTGCTATATTGTTTCGATGGTTCAGGATCTCGACCCCTGCATAGTCGGAGCTTCCCCTTTTCGGTAGGATGAGCCGGCAACGCGGTCACTGCCAAGTTTTAGCGACATATTATCGACAGTAGCTATAAACAGTTACTCTCCTCCTGAGTAATCGACAGGGCTAAAATGAATATTGAGGATAGCAATAAGTAGATCTGTTACTGGTTGCAAAGAAGGGGCTTCAGCGCTCCACCGCTGATGCAACCCTATCAACACTGCTTATATCATTATTCATGCAATATCATGTCTATTCAACTGTAAGTTCATATCATATTATGCCAAGAGCCCACGTGCCCAGTTGGAAGTTCGTCACGGCAGGACCATCACAAAAACTCACCCTCACGATCGGATCTTCATTATATCGGGGTCCGAATTACACCGAGATGAGTCTTTGCGACTCCGAAAGAAGCTCCGTGACATGGGCATTGAATTTGTTGGTTTGTTCCGTATCGATCCGAGTGAAACAAAGCCCTGACAGACTTTCTGTACAGTAATCAATCGAGGACATAGAAAAATCTATCGAAATCTGCCTAGCCGCTTGCGACCTCGTCCTACAAGACGATCCCGATTACCCGGATTGGTTATATTGGCTCTCATTCTATACGTTGAAAAGCTTTGAAAATACCGGTGAAATTTCCCATTCATAGATAGCTCTTCAGGCAATTCACCAGGTTCTCAACATTACGCACCAAGAACATGCCGACTATCCTAAGCATCTTGTGCACATATCGGAGGTCCTCAGCCGTCTCTACCGTTAAACAAACGACATGGAAAGTCTTGATGAGGCTATCCAACTCAACGAACAGGCTCTCTCCATCGTCTCAGAGAGCCATTGGCTCTGGCATGATGCCTTGCTCGACCGTTCAATCTTATTAGGCCACAGGTACACTTCGAAAGGGGCACTCGCCGATCTGAATGAATCCATCTCTCTCGGCGAACAGCTCTTTGGGGAAGCATCGAATGATGACGCACCTAGATTCCAGGTGTTGCTAAGCATGGCTAAAATTCTACATAACAAGTATGAAAGGACCGATTCCTCTCTAGATCTTGAGAACGCAATTGAATTTGCAAAAAGGGCCATTGAAGAGCTGCGACCTGACGATTCATGCAAAATGTCATGCTTTACATTGCTATCCAAATTGCTTCTCTCCCAATCACAGTTGTATGAATCCTATTAGAACGTAGAGAAGGCAGTGGAATATTCTCACCAGGCCTTGAAACACTTTGAGAGAAAGAAAACCAAAAAAAAAATTGCAATTACTTGTTGTGCTACATTAAAGCCATACTGGAGAAGTACAGCATGCAAACTTATAATGGAATTGAGGACAAATGTCCCGGCCTTGAGATCGATGTCATAATTGCGATCAGTCTCAATGCAATGAAGAACCTGCCTGATGCTCATTCGCTCAAGAGTTCTTTATGGTTGGTACTTTGTCACCTATTCCAATGCAAAATAGTAAACTTTCCGTGCCGATGGCTTGGGGGAGGCTTTCGATCAAGCTTGCGCAGACGCCTCTTTCAGCTACATAAGATGCCTCTTTATACCTGAAGCACAGTTGATGACGCGCATAGAGGCCGTAGCACATTTGGTCAACACTGGGCTTGCAAATGACAGCAGAGTTACCGCAGGAATGCTGGGAATACTTCTTATTCAAGATTTTCAGGCACAACTATTCACTTTGGAGGACAAACAACATTGGGCAAATGAGATACTTGGGCTTGATAGTGATACTGCGGCAGCGATGATGGCTTGTGAGAGGGAGCAGGCTCAAGCCCGCCCCGAAGTCTCCCACCTTGAGATGGGATGGTTCGCCTTAGCTACGCTGTCTAGAGGACGCGGGATGGTCTTGTCGTCTATCAAAGGTCGTCATTTACATTCTATAGACGTGGAAGGAAGCAACCCACAATTAAGAAAGGCGCCATCGAATGCTCATGTCAAACTCAGAGAACAAATCTGCCAGGGACTGGAACTTGCAAACGCAAAGGAAGCGAAGCCCGACCATATTCAAAGTACGGACGAAGATAAACATCGCGGAGAAATATTCGTCGACGACCGTGTAAATGACATATTGGGTCTCCCTGAATTGGACTATTTTCTCAACGTACCCCCTCGGAGTGATATTCTGGAAACGGCGAAGTCGGGCCCCATTGTTGTGCTGAATCTGAGTGTCCAGTGCCTTGAAGGCTGTGCCATATTTATCATTACTCAGAGCCACCTCAAAGTATTACATCTCGAAGATGTCGAGCATGATGAAATCAGGTATTGGGCACTAAATGGCGAGAAAACATGGAGTCGAAAGTGCCTTGCTTGGCTCTGGGATACAATCACAGGCCCTATTATGGGTGCATTGGGGTTTACCCAGCCACCGGATAATGATGACTGGCCTCATGTGACATGGATCTCTACGGGCGTCATGAGCAAATTCCCGTTTCATGCTTCAGGTAGGCATGAATGTGGTGGCCGTGAAACAGTCATGGACCGAGTAGTTTCTTCGTACGGCACAACTGTCCAGACGCTCGTTGCGTCTCGCCTTCAAGCCCCAATTACATCAACACGAGCGGAGGCTCTACTCGTGGGCATGAGCAACACTCCCAGACATGGCACGTTGCCTCATGCTGCCGATGAAGTGTGTGAAATTGAAAAGATTCTCAAGTGCACATCGGTCAATGCTGCTCAACTACGGGGTACAAGGGAGACATCAAGTCCCGCCTCAGCAATTGCAACATTTTTCTGCAGGACACGGGTACACGGACTATGTCGACCCATCAAAGAGCCATCTCTGCCTGGAAGACAAAAGCAGCCCTGATCAGTATCAGAGCTGTTCGATCTGAACCTAGATCAAGGCGCGCACTTTCTTGCCTACCTATCCGCCTGCGGTACAGGCCTAGTGCGGGAGGAAAAGTTTCTAGATGAAAGTATTCACCTGATCAGTGCATTCCAAGTTTTGGGATTCCGCCACGTCATCGGTACACTTTGGGAAGTGCAAGACATGATTTGCGTGGACTTAGCTCGATTGACATATCAAGTCATTCGAGATGAGAGTATGACAGATAAATCGATTAACCGAGGGCTGAACAAGGCGACAAAGCGGGTACGGGATGAGTGGCTGGCCGAGTATGCGAGACGTAGTCTAGATATAAGGGCTGGGAAGGTTCTTTCTGCGGAAGAGGGTATTTCAACCTTGAGAATCCAAGAGCGAGGAAATGACGAGAGGGAGGGGAGAGACATCATACCGTTGGAAGATGATTGGGGCCAGTCGAGCCCTCCGCCATGGATTGCGTACATTCACTACGGAGTATAGCTGGTAAATGGCTATTGCGAAAGACGTGATGTTTAAATCGAATTGCTACTGTTTTCTTTGTATGATGTGATTAGATGAGAGTGTTGTAAACGTGATAGCGTAGATTGAAGTCAAGATAGTAATGGACTTAATGTTTGATTTTTCCCGTCTGATCCTTACTACTAATGTCACCCATGTGCTTAGATGCGTATGCCCATACCCCAGCCGCCCATTTTTCATAGCGATTGACAGCTCGTGTCTATTCAAGGATTCTCCGCCAGAAGGCATGTCCATGTACTTCGAGTCCCGTATGCCCGTCCAGACCAATCCCAGTATGTCTAGACCTCAACATGAATGAGCATAAATCACCCTCAATTTGCTTATAATGGACATAATAGCGCATGACGCAGCACAGAATGCCCCCAAAGGCCTGTTGACAGAGGGCACATATAGAATTGAATATAGGAGAAGGACAAGTCGCTACTGATCAACTGTCCAAGTCTTCTTTATGATGCTTTGCCTTCTCTCTTTTATAAGACCTTCCGTAAAATGAAAAGCCTTTCTTTCTGTAAGCTGTAGCGAGATGATTATATTATTTTGAGTCTTCCTTGCTTTGCCTCATTCCCTGCCTGAGCTTCAATGGAAGGTCGCTTTATTTTCTTCCAGGTTGGGCTATAACATAAAGGCAAGACAGCCATCGCCACAACAGCCACCGGGGTGGCGATGGCTGACACGTCATTCCTTTACTGTTTCTTTCCGCCACTGGCATTATGTTAGCGAAGTATTCCAGATTGCTGAAATGAACCAATGGCACAACAAACAGAATGGATAGTTCGACCCTGCCCTTGATCTTAGCCTTAAGTTGCATATCAATATTCAAGTTCATGCTGAGTTTGACGGATGGTGCGCCACTCTTGCTCGTCTCTGCCACGTTGCTCTGCCTCACTTCTGGAGTAACTGGTTGGCTCTGGTTCTGTGGGCTCTGATTTTGGTCTCCCTCGCCGGCCAGCTCTTTGTCAAGGGCATCAGTCGGCCACAGAGCAAGGCGGAACTCGCCGGGATTGTCTGCCTCCTTGGTCCGAGCCTTATCTTTCGCCTTGCGATCTAAATGTCTTGTTAGTCAAGTCAAGGTCGGCCGTGGCTGATGGAACGTACTCCGTTTGGCTGCTCTTTTGGCGGCTCACCCGCCATTGCGGGGTAAGAGGATGGCTACCCAGGCGATATGTCGATGGAATCGAGGAAGATTGCGATACAATTTCCCCGATGAACGATGAAAGAAGAGCAAAAGAAGAGCAGACGTGGGAAGAGTCCTTAAGGGTCAGCTAGGAAAGTAGCTCGGCTTTCTCTTGAGGTGAGGTTGCATGAGGCAAAATACGTGTCCGGCGCCGTCATTGGGCAATTCCCTCTAATTTCTTTTTTTATTGTGGACCACTATTTCAAAGCCACCTAACTAATCTCTAATTTATCATTTATTTCCTGTCTAATAGAGCAGAGCAGGAATAAAACGCATATTACACACGAGAATGGGGCCTGTCTACCGTAGCTATTCGTAACACAATTGGTCGAGGTAAGGTGGAGGGCCAACTGTTACATTTGGCCTTTTGGCAACTGCCCATGCACATCACAAGAAGCGCAAAGCCTGCGAAGTAAGCCGGCATTCCGACATTCCGACTTTCAGGCGTCAGAAGGTGTTGACCTTAGCATTTCTGACTCTTATTGCGATTCAAATCGTTCGATAGGCTTCTCTGCTCCATTAATTCCTTGCGACTCAGCCAAAGCCTCCTCTACCCCATGAGCAACTAATCTCAACTTCAAATCTCATTTCAGCGGAGGTTCTTGTATTCGAGACGTTGCTGGTCTTTCGATACGGCTTCAACTCAAAGCGCTGTCATTAGCCATCTTCTCCTGCCGTAAGCGACAGTGGAAAGCAGAGTGTATAAGACTATGAAGCTCAAGAGCATTTTCCTTACACCATGTACGAAACAAAAGCTCGTTGAAAGTTAACGATACCTAGTCAAGAAGGCAAAACATCTCAAACCCATTGAACCGCGTATAAGACTATCGAGTTGCTTCCGTCCCCATGTCCATCAGAGATTTAGGCAAGTTCAGGCGCTGCTTGTCGTCCTCGCACGGCATTTGCTTGATAAAGTCCAAGGACGGGGTCGTGGCTAGAGAATTTCTGTAATTTTAGTGTCCGGTCATCTCCATATTCAAAGCTCACTATTACCCAGACAAACTAGACACCATGTTCTCAACAAGCGCTCATAGAGGCGGCCTAGGGCACCTTGTTGACATATTGGTCAGCTGTGTCCCAAGTACCATCTCAGGAATCTTGTTCCCCAGTCGCGTTCTTCTCCTGCTCCAGGGCTTCACCCTTTCATGCTACATAACAAGTGATGGGAACACTTGCGACAAAAACGGCAAATGAGACCGCCAGGTTTGTCATCAGTGACACGTGGTCTCGAGATCCGATGCCATATGCGCAAGAAAATCCGATACTCTCTGCCGATCTAAGGATGCCGCTTGTGTAAGAGAGCGTGTCGACATTGCTGTTGTAGAGCGCCAGGATCCAATACGTCCAGACGACGGAAGCGTTGCCAGCGATGCTACCCTTTTTTTTTAGCATGCACCTATACAGAACCGATGGGCGAGCTTGAACTTACCTGTAGAGACAGTATGCTACGATTGCCTTGGCGTAGTCCCGGGAGTATATGTCGAGGACCGGAGGGGGCGACCTCGACTGGAGCTCTGCTTGCATGTAGAAGTTGAAAATCCACTGCACCACAAACACAAGCAGCATGCTGTACCAGCCCACGTTGCAAAGGATCCGCTTGTTTCTGAAGAGGGTCTGCGCGTCCAGCAGGCGGCCCCAGCCGACGGTGGCGATGATGCCGCAGATTGTCTGGACGAAGTCGGCGAGGGCTCGGCCACGGACGGTGAAGTAAGGGACAAGGTAGTTGCCCTGGTAAGTGTAGCTCCAGCGAACGGTGATGAAGATGGCCATGAGGAGGATGATGTGTCGAGACTTGAGGGCCTTCCACAGGCCGACGAAGCCCTGCTTCAGAGGTATGCGGGTGAGCCCAGAATTAAAAGTTGGCTGCGTGCCATCGGTCCGGATGAGTTTGTGCGGAGGGGATATGGTCAAGGCGAGAGGCCAATCATGGCGAGGTAGGTGCTCGTCGAAATACTACTCTGCTCAGAGTCATGTATGTTGAGCGCCAGCTGGATGGAGCTGCCAATGACCGTGCCAAACAACCCGATGGCCATCCAAAGACTAATGTAAAGCCCCTGTCGATTGTCCTCCGGATACGCGACGGCGATGGCCGCCTCCGACGTCCAGAGCGCGGCGGCTGAGAAGCCGCACGTCGCCGCCCCAAAGTGGAGGAACCACTGCGTGCCGTACACGCTGTTGCAGTACAATGCGCCAAAGCATGGGAGGTACCCTGCCGTGCCGAACAAGAGAATCCACTTGAGGCTAGAGCGATTTCCGAGCACAGCGAAGATGGGGCTGAAGACGATCATGATCACGTAGGTGATCACATTGGCTGCGTTGAAGAAATAAGGGCTTGCCAGTCCACCGGCCCCCATACCTGTAAGCTGTCAGTCACTGTGTTGCGACGTTCTGGCCGGCTTAACTTACTAGCGAGAGCCGTCCATATCCCTTGTTGACTGAAACTGACTATGCCCAGTACAACGGCCTGGTAGAGCGTGCCTCGATACCAACGCTTAGTATACTCAGCCACGGCTGAGAGGTAGCCTCTGCATTCATAATGGCTTGTGCTACTATTAAGATGTTGCAATGTTTAGGGTGAGAGAGCAACGAGATGCAAGGGAGGGTAGAGGGTGGTAGTCGCAAGGTGGAAGCAGGGCCGTTGCTCTCTTTATAAGACCAGATCAGACCTCTTCGCCTTTTTGGACTCCCTGTCGGATCGGTGAACCAGAAAAAGCTTGCTCCTTTGGGCCAAATTTTACCACCCCATGACCTCTGATGATGCAAACCTACCCTAGAACAGGCGAATCCCAACTTCTTCTGCGCTAGGAGTAATAGTGTGGTTTCGGTAATGCCGCAAGAAGCAAGATAACATCAGCAACAAGCAGAGCCACCACATGAGAAAGGTGGTCCGGGATCAGATGTCGCAATTCTGTGCCGGGATTGCAAGTTCCAGGTTAGAGCTATTGTAGCCGTGGACACATTTAAACCCGAGAATACCTTGTATAAGTCACGTTGTCGCCTGGGTACCCGAGCTTCGGAGTTGGATGCCGCACATTAATGGGCCGTACAAGGATCCTTCAGGACGAGTGAATCATGCTAGGCTATCTCGAAACAGTAGGCCACTCTCACCGTTACGTTCCTTCTCTTTGCCCTTTGTTTCATAGAATGTTATTTTGAGGAATCGAGTAACGACAATAGAAGCATCCATTCCAAGCATATCAAGTTGCCACAATGACTATCTCACTGGGCCTCTCGCCGCAGGGCTCAGCAGCTGTTCCCACGAAACTGTCGAAAAACGACGTCTCTCCCAGCCCGACCTTCACCTCCTCGAAGCACTTGAACTACAGCCCACCTTCAAAGGTCTGATCTTTGCAAGGCCTGGGCTACCCTGACAGCCAAGGTATCTTGACATTTGGAGTTTCCAAGCCGTTTCGCCTCTTTTCCGACGAGGCCATCGACGAGATGCGGAGGGAATTGTGCACCAACCGGAAGATCTGGACAGGCCACCGCTTCTCTAACATATATGCTGAGAGCCAGCTGCGAGGATATGCTTGAGAGTAAATACCTCCTTTATTTGACGCGATCCTACTTGCCAAGACTGACCGTGGTATACAAAGCCATGCACCATTCATCTACAATGCCTGGAAAGCACCTGAAACGCTGCGTATCATCTCTAACCTCGCCGATATCGACGTAGTGCGAGTTTTTGACTACGACATTGCACATATCAACGTCTCCGGGCCGAGTATCCCAGATTTGTCACCGCTTCCAGAGGATCGAGTTGGCAACCCTAGAGCCGAGGATAAGAATGATGTCATTGTCAGCTGGCACAACGATAGCTACGCGTTCGTCTGTGTCACCATGCTCTCTGACTGCACCGGCATGGTGGGAGGGGAAACAGCCTTGAGGACAGCAGAAGGCAACGTGATCAAGGTTCAAGGACCTCAAAGGGTACGTACTTCAATGACACGCTCCATATGGGAATTAACTTGACGATTGATCGTATAGGGCTACGCTGCTGTGCTTCAAGAACACTACATCGACCACCAAGCGCTACGGGCTCTGGAGGGCACAGAGAGTCTCAGCATAGTCACCGCGTTCCGAGCGCGATCCTCGGAGGTGCGCGATGACACCATCCTGAAGCTCGTCCGACCCATTTCCAACATTGATGAGCTTTACAATGAGTATGCACAGTACCGTTTTGGAATGCTGGAAGACCGCTTCAGACGTCGAAGGAAAGGAGTCGATCAGAGCATTCTTTCCAAGGCACCCTTTGATGTTAAAGAGACCAGGGCGTTTATTAGGGAGCAGATTAAATTCCTTGAGCAGATGGAGGAGCAGATCATGGAGGAAGATGATTGGAAAAAGCTATACAACGGGTCTTAGACTAAACCTCCCTGCTTTTCATAAATACATCATGTTTGTCTCTGTATCTTCAGATTCACCAAGTTGTACATTTTCCAGTCACATAGGGCCCTGGGAAGCGTGCTGCTACCACGACCTTGCTAGGCTGCAGAAATCTGCTGGACGTGGGGACGGGCTTGACCCTGAAAAAGGCGCCACGGCCTCGAGGGCAAAACTCCGTTCCCACTTCAGCTCATGACATCCGACTAGCTCCGGACGGGACTGATTTGCGAATCACCACCTCAACAGATATCGCAATCGCCCTGGATGTTTCTCCTTAATTATGCCGTGCTCATGGCCCACTTGAGGAAGTTTTCCCCTCTGGATCCAGAAATCTGGCTAAGCTTGGCGATACATCTAGGCCCGTTGACTCTCGTCTCCTATTTGCGGAGAAGCACAAAAGTCAGGAGAAGCGGTGGATAAATTCACTAGACATTTGGTTCAGACACCGTTTAGGTTTTTCCATGCCCATGTACGATTTCTCTCGTGCTGGGCATTCCCGATAATCCACAGTCCCATTATGAAGAATCCCCATCAGATTCTACAGGTTTTAACCCAATACTAATGAGGCATGCTTGGGAGACTTTGCGGGTGTATGCGAGGCGCTTACTTGGTTTTTTGAGTTTCTTACAGCTAGTTCAGGTTTCCATGTGGGCACAATTAGACTAATTAACATAGAATGCAATTCTTTTTGTGCCACGGTAGTAGACTGACTTGGGGGGCTTTGATTAGAGTTAGTCAAACAGATGTTACGGAATGCCTCCATTGTGAGAATAAATCTAGCTAATATGATTGATAAGTAAGCAATGAATGCATAGTAAAGCTTTTGAGCGTGAAACAATTAGAAATCGGAAATCATTTAAAACTTTACCTAAGTATTGACCTGATAATCAAATCCAAGTACTACACTCAGCTGACCAGTCTATCTGCATACTGATGTGGCAAGCAATAGCTCAACCGTGAAGCTGATCAACCTATCTTTCATCATGATCAGCGATTTCTATGCAGCTAAACTATCTATCGCTCATTAAGACGAGCAGTTGTATATTACTGACCCATGATTAGTGCAGAACTGACTTCGCTGTCTGCCCTCAAGGTTAAGAGTTGACGTTGGACTAAGGTGGTGTGAGCGTGGTGCACGGGCCACAATTGCACTTTTACAATAATGATCCGTGCACCGGCTGACCCACCATAACCTTTGCCAATATCAGGTACCCTATACTGATTGTAATTAATTCAATGCTACGAGAAAAATAACTTGGTAGCCACAACCTACCAATATGGTCAATAATGAACTATCGACTTCACTTAGTGTTTGTCCAATAAAGAACGTTCTATGACATTTGTCCTTACAGTGCATGACGAAAACGCTATTGTATGCATCATCACATTGACGAAAAGTACGAGATACCCATTACCAATGGTATCATTGTCCCGGTGATTCCTTTTCACAACCTGCTACAACGCATCAGAAATATAGACGCAGTGCCCCCGATCAAACGTATAAGTTTAAATTGAACTGAATATTATTCACCGTAACATGTGCAGTTGGCCCGTACGCCAAATATGGAGGCCTAGAGCCGATATAGACTGGTATCATTGTGTTTATGAACTACATTTACTTTGTATATTATTATGTAGGCACCTGGCAAATCTCACAATCACACCGGTTGCCCTGATTCCGCAAGAATGTTTTGCTAAAATTAATGGCAATTTGTTCACCATGCCTCACGTCCCTCGTAGCTTCGACAGCCATGATCCATCTCCCCGATGCTCTACGAGGTATGAACCTCGCCGAAGAGCGGCACGAGTGGTTCAGGTTGCGAAAGGTGCTGGCGGGTCCCCCGACATCAATCTGGCACACGATGGGCTCGCCATCGAGATCGTACCGCCGCATCTCCATGATCCACAGGGAGTTGTACTGGTGGGAGTCTCTGGGCACGAGCCGCCCCGTGAGCTGCCCGACGATGTCGCCCTTGCGGTAGGTCAAGTCGCCCTCGTGCGTGGCGAGAGCCTGGAGGCCTATGCCCTGCTTCCCGAATGACTTGATTTGCGGCTTCCGTGCTGCATTGACTTTCGTACGGCGACAGCAGCAGTCGCTGGCGTCGACGCAGAGATCGCATGACTTGTTAGGTAGAGGTATTTCGACCGGGTCCATGGGCCAGGCCCAGTCCCCTGGCCAGCATGGCGGCTTGGAAGCGTCTGCAAAGTCTCTCTCGTCGTAGGAGCAGTCCTCGTAGCTCGGGTGAGGCCGCACTACGCTAAGCAGGGTGGCCTCGCTCATGTAGCTTTCCCATGTATGCAGCTGAGGCTGGCTCTTCTCCCACACAAACACGGCATCGTGCCTCGTGCCTAGAACTAATGTCTTGAAACGCCGCTGCAGCCGCGGCGAGGCCCGCGACAAGCGGGTCATCGATCATCTGCGCGAATGTGTCCAGCTCGCCTCCCTTCATACTGAGGTGGTCGTTTGCCGACACGTTATAAGGCGCTTCTGCTTTGAGGGGGATCAAGCTCAGCAAGCCGACATGTTCTCGACAGATTGAGCGCCACGACCGGCCTTGTCGCAGGTACTGGAAGAACCGCTGTCGCTCCGCCTCCTTCCATCCGAATTTGTTCATCGCTTTCTTGATCTCGGCCCCGTCGGCTCGTAGTCGCCCTGCTTTGGTATCATCGACTGCCTCGACAATGTGGTATTGGACCAGGCGCGTTAAAAAGGCGCCGAATGTCGCCCATTCCGTCAATACTCGAAGTCGTTTTGTCAGCTCTAGAATTTGCTCGATGCCGGTGCTGTCGACGTTCAGGAGACCCATCTGTCTCGCGCGATCATCTTATATGGATGAGGGAGCAGAACTGCCTGATTGCTGGGCCGCCTTGCACCGCGGCGACCCGGCGCAGCATGATGGTGGACGGGGGATCTACATCGGGGAAGGTGGGAATGCGAGACAGTTTGTCGCGTTCTTGATGTTGTAGATGAGTTTTCGCAGATCCGTCGAGCTCTGTCCCGAGGATATTGCTCTGCTCGGAGTATGATCCTCCTTGCCAAATGATGCCTCGTGTTTTCGACGCCGCGCTAGGACATCTCGTTCTAAGTCGGTGTCATCGCAGCTGGCACCGGCCGACGAAGGTAACCGTTTCCTTGGTACCAAGCCTTGTGGTTGCGTGGGATCAGTCCCCAGGCCAGCAATGGCGGTATGAATGGGTGATGGAGGGGTGATTGGCAAGGGCGGCACACCGACAGTCCGTACTGTCTGTGTCAGAGGCTCGAATACTTTTTGTGACGTAAAAGTGTCGGACACGATGCTTGAAGTTGGAGTTTGAGGAGCCAAGTCTGGGGGTGGATTTAGCGTGGCGTCGGGCTCGCCGTACCTGGACAGCGTCACGTTGGAGGGGTCATTGGATAATTGCAAAACGTCGCGAGCCACAGCAGCTAAGTCTTCAAGTGTGGAAGTTAGCTCAGATTGCGATGCGGAAACGGGCGTGGCAGGCTCGAGCGTTGATCGCAAACAAACCAGATACTCTGTTATGTGTTTTGTATAGGCAATGAGCGCATTGATGCGCTCTAGATCGTAGGACACTTTTTGAGGTTTGTACGACCAAAGGGGAAAACAGGGAAACGATAGTACATGTAAATTGGGACAGTCTAGGCTAGCCCATTTCCACATTGAACGGGCGAATTGCGTGATTATCGCCAAGGTACCCAAGCGAGTGACGAAAAACATGGCACACCAAAGCGCTGGTCATACAAGTCAAGGACCTTATTTTTATGTCAATAATACTAAGCACAATAAGAAGGAAATTAATAATTATTATTCTACAGTGCAGTATTTAGCTTGATATTGTAAATTTATTGATTAATTGGTTTGATATTGCGTTGAAATTCAACGCTGGAGGTTCTAGACACCCCGATGCCTCACTCTTTCTGCAAGAGAGAAGTTGTCTTAGACTTATGGGGCTAATATCAAGGGTCATAGTTAGAAAGGATACTTATGTACTTCAGGTGTCTGGACCTAATTTTAAGTATCTTTAGCTGCCTTTTTTTGTCAAAGGATTCTGGCACTTTTCCAGTTCGTTGGAGTAC
>CABFNQ020000747.1:271725-288954 GCA_902077795.2 Clonostachys rhizophaga
CCCCCCACAAGCCTTAATTAATGCCCCTGGACATTTAGTCTCGTGCGGTAAAAGTGGAAAATCGGACAAAAAGACGGCCAATTCACTGGAATTCTCCTTGTGGGGCGCACATGATGATGATGATTGATGGTGATGACCTAGAAAATCGATAATGGCAAAGCCGAGACGACTAAATGCAATTCCCATGTACCCCTATTGATTTATCTCGAAAGTGTAACAAGGGTATTCAGTTGAGGAGCACAGAACCTGTACTGGCCACGTATTTGCAAAATTTCGAAGAAGTCGGGCCAAAGGCAAAGGAAACAGTTCTCAACTCCCTCTAGAAGTACAGCCTGCTCCCTCCTCTTCAGTTGGGGTTGGAGAAGGCAAAACACGTATTTGACGTCGCTGTTGCGTAAATTGTTTTTGTCTTGTTTTTGTCATTGGTCCATCAATTCTTAGCACCTACTTTGGTTCTTAATTTGATTTGATTGATCCCCTACCACGCATGATCCAAGCGCACATGAAACCGAACTTGTCACAAAATTTTTGTGTACTAGGTCACCAGCTGCAAAATCTGCAGAGCCGAGTGGAGTCACCACTCTACTCTATTGGCGCTTACGAAGGGAGCCAGCACTCCATCGCCAATGAATTCTAAATCTCGTTTTTTTCATCAGCATCAACATCTTCGCAGCCTTCGATTCCAATTCTTCGTTCGCTGCCGATAGTCGTGTCAGGAGAAAAAATGCCTATCGTGCAGTTACCTAACAACGTGTACATCTTTCTAGATCGTTCGGGGTTACGAAATGTTCACTTGAAAAGATAATCCAACACCCTTCGATGTGTAGAATGTCCCACCGATGGGGGCATGTGAACAATCTGTTCACTTTCTTATTCAACTTGGTGCGAGTGAGGGGCAGGGTGAGGGGTCAATGCATGCATATAAATTTCGGGTCATACCTGAGAAAGACATTTAGCAGCATCGTCACGTGGCTACCATCGACTCTTGTACTACCCTTTAATACTATGTAATGAGCTCCTCTCGCCCCTCATCACGATGTACGATTCCATTCTATTTAATCCAGTGTACGCCCTTATCCTGTCTGAGTCCTCTTTGACCTGCGAGGGTGATGTCTGATGACAGCGTTGGATTTTGTCCAGCATCTACCGCAACCAAAAGTTACATAACACAATGGATTCTGGTACAACCGATATGAATGGTACAGAAGCGGATCCCAACCTCTTTCTGTTCAGTGACACCAGGAGGGAGCACGCAAAACAATTCCTTGAGGATCTACACTCCTGCGAGAATGAGCCGACGAGGCAGAGGCTGTGCCAAGAGAAACGCGACGAGCTATTGGCTCAGAAGCACGACTTGAAGGCTGAATTTGCATTCTACAAGTCGGTTTTTGTGAGATGGATCCAGTACGGCGTCTCTGAGCACGGTCCGGAGTGGAGGGAATTCGCCACAGCCGCAAACGAAGGCGCCGATAATCAGACGCGATGTGCCAAGGAGCTCAAGAAGGCAGCGAGCTACTGGGGCGAGGACATTGTTCAAAATTATGTTGAAGGTCGTGGGGTTAGTTTTGCCATACGGCTCGCCCTTGTGGCCAAGGTCCATCAGGACTTCCAGACACAGGCCTTACCCAGACTCCAACAGCTCATCCGTCGGCGTATCCTGCTTGACAGGCGCAACTTCAAGCACGCCCTTGAGCGCATCGATCTTATCAACGCAAAATTATGGACATCAGATGCTTCATATGTGAAGTTGAACGATCACGAGAAAATCGAGCTCCCCTTTTCAAATTTGAAATCAAGCGAGCTACCAAACGGTTATGTCTTCGATCTCCACGGTCTTATTGTACCCGGGCAACCTACAGTCGAGTTGTCGAAGGCTCTCCACACGACAGATCCGGGATCACTGGGCGAAAATTGCATCTCCAACGAAAGGACAGTCAATAGATCGAGAAGAACTGATGCAGGTTCATACGATATCATATTGTGTCCCGACCAATCTAACGCAAGTTCGCTTGTGAGGTGTAGTAGCGGCGACGCCCATGAACACAACCAGCCCTCTAGCATCTTGGAGACCACGAAAATCGTGGGTAGCGTACCTACCAGCCAAGGTGAGGGGCCAGTCCAGCCCGGGATCTCCCGTGCTTGTGTCACCATAAGCAACAGCAATGATAGTCCGGACGCAAGCTCGGCACCCACCAACCTATCCAGTAATGGTCCAGTTATGCAGAGTGCAGTTCACTCTCCAACCTGCATTAAGGACCCCGCGACCCAAGTTCCCCTCGAAAGAACAGCCCAGACAGTAGAATCCCGAAGATCAAGCCGCATCGCAGCCGGTAAGCAAGCCGTGTACGAGTCGGCGGCAACGACGCTACGAAGGACCAGCCGCACCACCAAGACCAAGACCCCGAATAGCGAAAATCGAAATAATCAACCAAAAGCGAACGAACCGAGTTCGGATACTCAGTCAGAGCAGCAGCAGTATGGCTTGGCTCTGGCACGAATCAGTCAGCTTGCTGGGGAGCTTGATAAATGTAGCTCGCTGGACGAGGTGCCAGTTGCTCCGGACAAGCGACGTGCAACATCGGTACCGCTAGACGTTGACAAGACACACAAGCGGCTTCGCGACCAGACGGTCATCGGCCCTCGTGGCTTCTGCCCTGACGCGTTGCCCCAGTGCGACTCTGTCTCTGATCAGGTGTATCTCGCCCAAGCTGTCAGCGAGGTGTCCGAGAGGGCCAAAGACGCGTCCGGCAGCCGTGGTGCTCGAACTGCAGCATGTCTGCTCCCCATCTTGAAGAACTGTAAACACCCGAACACAGATGCAAATTGCGGAGCGTTGGACCTCCATCTGATGAGTGGAATCAGAGCTAAGAAATTCCTCGACTCCAATACACCCGATGTCCCACTCATCACAGAGGGGCAACAGGTCTTCGAATGGGACAATCGAGAGAAAGCCATTGCTGAATTTCTTGAATGGATTGGGGATGACGATAAAACTGTCTCGGTCCAGATTCCGTCCCTCAAGGCTGATAGCTGCTCCTGTGAGATACACGACCTGGGACAAGTCCGAAGTCGATTTCTCTCGTCAAATAATGAGGATGACCCATGGAATGTCCTTGACTGCAGCTGCCCAGTGCCTTCCACCCTTCCATCCTTTTTGGCCGGAAGAAATTGCCAGCTTCTTGGCCGAATACGGGATCAAGTACTGAATGGCCGCAGTGCTGAAAGGGCGCAGGTATCTAGGGATGATTGGTCAGAGTGGAAAGACATCGAATACTGGGCACTTTTGTCTGAAGGGGGGCATTGCACAGCACCGCATATGGACAGCCATGGCCTTGCGACGTGGATAACTGTTCAGCAGGGCTGTTTCGGTTTTGTATGGATGTCGCGCCCAACCAGGGATCAGCGCAGAGAGTGGATGATGGATGTAGAACACTACGAAGACGATCAGAGATGGCGCTATTGGATTCTTAAACCCGGCCAGACCGTCTACTTTCCATCCGGAACAATCCACGGCGTATTCCGTCTTCGAGGAGAGCAGACACTCGCGCTCGGCGGGCATATCCTCCAATGGTCCGGAATCAATCAATGGGTGGATGTGTTCCATGAGCAGGTCAGATACCCAAACTCCACTAATGAAGATATGGAATTTCCCTCAAGGTGGTTTTCGGCTACGGAGCGGCTTGTCCGGAATAGGTTGGGGCAGAGTACGAGAGATTGATTTAGGTCAGAGGATAATGAAGCAATGGAGATAATCCGTGTAGATATTCTACCCTTCTCACTCATCTATCCCAAGCTTAGTACTGCGCGTTAGGGTCCGATTTGATGTGCACGCCCTAGGCAGAGTGATCCTGTTGCGCCTCCAGCTTCTTGTAAGCTTCAGGGCTCCACATAACCGAGGAAGGATATTGAGGGACCGTCTCAAACTCGCATTTAAGGAAGAGTCTGCACAATATCACAGCTTCCTTCTGAGCTTACTCTGCCTCACATCGATGCCCATTCCAATTCCCTTCCCATGTGATATCTTAGATCACTGCACCACCGCCATCTTCATTACTCACAATATAAAGTATAAACAATTCAGCGTATTCCCAGTTTCAGAGAATGTGTAGAGAAATATTGCCTTTGTCATCGGGGTCCTCGACTAGCAGATCCCATTTATCATCCATAGAACGTGTTCGAAACCCAGCCTTGAGCTTCTCGAGGTCTTCACTGCTGACTGGTAGACCCCAAGGCGATGTGACAGGCTCGTTGATAGGCTTAACAATGCTCCTGTCGTACCTTGCTGTCCACCATAGTTGTATCTCTTCCTCGGTCGCTGGTTCAACATCAATACGTGGTTCATTATCAACACATGGTTCATCATCAGAGCCAAGGTCTGGAATATCTTCTGGATTTATGAACTCCACTTGTTCTAGATCGTATGATATCATGACGTAATCTGAATAAATTTATCAGTTATAGTGAGGGTTAATGCAAATTCAGTTACACATACTTGTTGGTGATGAATGCGTTATTTGGCGTTGGTAAAGAAAATGGATCCCACCTCGGGGTTGTATTGATTATTTATGAATACATAAATACGGGGCAAGAAAGAGACTGTTGGCGCTAATTGATGACTGCGTATACTCTCCAACAGAAGTGACAGGGCCCAAGCATTCTCCGCTATGACCAGAGATTCCGTTAACCATTGCTTTATCATCGGCATCTCTTAGCTCTGGATGCCTACGATCACTTCTATGAGCCCGTTAAGGAACGCAGAGCTGGTCCGGAGCTAGGGAGGTTTGCGGTGATGCCGTAGCATCCAATCAAGGATTGCATTCGCAACAAATAATAGCTAGTCTTCATCCAGGGATCACGAGGATGTCAGTGCCTAGTTAACCGAGATCCCAGAATCCGACATCCGCAAGCGTATTGCAGCTAGAGACGATGCGCACATCGTCCGGCGATACTGAGTCGTGTACTAGGGATCGAGATTGAAATGAAGGTGAGTATTGGATAGATAATTATGAATTTGAGGGTGGGAATAATAAAGTATCTGACGAGAGTAATGAAGGTGAAGAATGCAGCAGCACTTTATTCTTGAGCAAGCCGACTGGGTGAGTCCTCATGGTTACAGCTCGCATCTTCTGGCGCTGTTTGAGAAATAATTACATGGATTACACTTCTGACCTCGCTTGACTCAATACATTTCGGTTTCCATTCGCAACTTCACATTCTACCATGTCTATCCTAAACAATTGCTTACTAACAAAAACATTCAACCATGTTTCCCCTCAGTCTCGTCCATTATCTTCGCTCCGTCTTAACCTTTAGACTTCAGGCACTCAGCATGACGAGTGGAGGGGGCACTGAGACTAGAAGTAGAGCTCGAGGTAATATTCAGTGAGGGGTCATCGCCAGGTGCACGGGATCTTGGCTCGTCCCGTCGCCCTCATCAGTATGTGGCTGAGGTTGGCCATAATCGGCGGTCTGCAACGGAACGTCTGATGCAGAATTTCCCGAGCCATGCGGGACCGAGAGATCAGCCTGGAAACGTCTAGCGTTTGCTTCCAGGATGAAACGATCACGATATGATTTCGCCAAGTCTCTGGCATTCCTGAATGCAGATACCCCACAGAAGAAATTGTCAATAGTTCCAATAAGACTCCACGAGGCCACTAAATCTATGCATGGCCCGAGATCCAAGGGCGCCATCGTAGCAAGCTTGCAGCGTTGCCACACCTGAGGTTCCCTTTGGGCCCTTGACCTCCAGAAAGAAGTTGGGCACCATCGGCCTGTCTTCCCAGGCCGACGGAATGATGTCGCCAGCGAGCTCATCGCGGATCGACCGGTCAAGATCTTTGGGGTCAGCGCCGTAATAGAAATCTGGTTTTGCAGGTACGATCGTGCCGTCGGTGAGCGGCTTAAGCTTGGTAAACTGGGCGTTTGGGAGGCAGAGAGGATCGGCTTCGATTGGGCCGGTTATGGTTGGGATTACAGCCCTTAGTACAGCAGCTTCGTTTTTGGCGGCAAAATTTCTCGCTCGAAACGTATCGAAGTTGGTAGAGGAGAACAACGAAGGCGAGAGTGATGGCCTCCGTCTATCCAGGGCTTCCATGATCTCTGCCCATTCTGGCCCTTGTGAGGCGAATGTTGGGGGGTGAACTTCATGGTCAATCAAGTGTTGCTCGAAACCGGCGTGATATGCGTTTGTCGTTGGTTTGGTCGGGGTCGTTACTGGGGTGGGCATCGTTGATGGGTCGGTGGCATTGGCACCTTGGTGTTGTGGAGGAGAGTTCATGGTGTCTGCAGGTCGGTGCCTTCTGATCGGCTGAGGATACCCTCTAAGGTCACGCAAGTCTGGACCGCCGTGTCTCGCAAATCGAGCAAGCTCTCTGGTGGCAATCTGGGAGAGATTCTGCGCAGTCGGCCGCGAAGGAAAGGGAGGCGGCGTATAGATGCGCCTTTGAAGCTCTTCTACGGCGCTGGGAATAAGTGGTATGCTGGATAATCTGTCCCAAAATATTGGGGGGTATTGCCAACTAGGTTCACTTCCTGAACAGCTGCCCTGAAGCGAAGGCTTGTCGGTGCGTTGTCGCTTGCAACCGATCGAAGGAGAATCGTCTTGAGGTGAGGGCTCGTCAGGGTGCTTCCGCTTCGTGAGGTGTGATCTCCCTTTCGGTTGTGTGGTCTGGCAAGGAGCAACCATGGTTGGGAGCTATTTAAGAGAAACTTCTAGGAGATTGGGAATTCAAGGTGACGTTAAGACGGGCGTTTCGGAATCGTAGGCGGCAGCGTGCCGTGTATACTTGTTGGTTCAGTAGCCTAGTCTCTAGGTGCGGTGTGATGCGGTGCGATACGAGCCAATGATTATATGGCTGAGCATCCAAGCCGTGGGACAAAGGCCAGTTGATCGACATTCCATGAGCCAGAAATGGCCCGTTGGGCCCACTCACACTGGAGTAGGCATCCAGACAAACAAGGCGGATGCCCTGCTGCTAGCCCTAGGCTGGTCACGGCTGGTGTTAGATCACCTCCACATATGGATCCATGCATACGGTGCCTGATGATTAATTATCCCCTGTGGCTTCACGCAACCAATGAACATCCGTTTAGCGGAGCACGAAGCTAGTTGGAGGTTTCTGGTGTTTTGCTAGGTTTAAGTCTGTATTATTTTGGAGGAAATTTTGGTTGTGATGCCGCCTCCATATGAAGTGATCTTGGCGTTTCCTTTGTTCCCTGTAAGGTGCAGAAAGGCAAACTATAAATATCCGGTAAGTCTAAGGCTACAAAGCCAAGTCGCAAACGGCTTCATAGCGTTGCTCGACACAATCAACCAGGATACGCATGGTGGGATGCCCCAGCTCATGACCCCCACTCACACGCAGCGGCCCTAGCTTTAGCAGGGCTAACGCAGATCACCTTAAATAGCACATGATAGCTGGTCAATGATTGTTCAGCTAGGTCATGGTTGAGTATCCACAATCACGGTACAGGAAGCGAGACTACCAAGGTGTTGACGTTTCAGGGTAGACGTAGGGTTACGGCGAGCTAATGAAGCCTCTGGTTCATTCATTCAGCATTCATGTGCGGATTGATTATAATGTGAGGACTTGTTAGTGTACAGTCTCTTCCAACCGTTCACGGGAAAGTCGTCCTAGACGCTTCATCAGCTTGCCGTCACTTTCGGTTGCGTGGTCTTGTTATGAGCGGCCATTGTTTGGAGCTGAGATGCTAAGAGGGTGAGGGTTGCTGCTTAGCACAATAGTAGCACAATTGAGGTGGCGCCTGCTCTGAGCATCAGCAACACGATTCATGTAAGCTAGTGGTCCGTGAGCTTAGGGGTTCGCCTATTTTCGCCCGACCATAGAGCCCCATGGTGCTAGCCGCAGCCAAGGTCCCGAGCGAATAAGGGCTGAGTTTGTCGTAAGCTGTTGAAACAAGTTTCGGGAAATGGGGAGGCGGGCGCCTCAGACTCATCAGGACTGCTGTGAATGCATGCCGGTGCAGTGGCTTATTCTCTAGGGGCGGCGCGGTGCGAGCCAATGCGTTGATTAGCTCTTCAACACGCTGAATACACTATCATACCGCTACTGAATAGTGGCCAAGTTGAGATAAGCAATGGTTGAGCCGTCGGAGCTACGTTGAGCGCGACGAGGAGGAAAAGTCGGCATCGGGCATAGGAAGCAAGACCACCGTCATAGAGAGATAACTTGCGCCGAAGCAGCTGGCCATTTACGCTTTCGGAGACATCGAATGCCGCACTCATTCACTCCCTAATTTAAGCATTCGGCTCGAGCAACGCGTCGCTGGAGGCCATCCAACCATTGCCCTTCTCGATCCACGCTCACTGCCCTTGCGTAACCATGTCCGATGGACAACCAAAATCCTCCTGCGGCTCACATACCATAGGAATGCACTCGAGATCCGTCCAACGCGAGTTTCATGCTCCTTGCAACATACATGTGGTGATCATGAAGCTATGTCATTGCCATGTAATCTCTTCCGTATTCAAGAGCACAGCGAAAGTGAGGATTGATGTTAATTCGCCCCTCGTAGCGTATTCATAGGAGATAAAGTCGTCGAAAACGAAATCAGGGCATCAGCGTCATAGTCTGAGCCGTAATAAAAGTGAACACCCCCGTCGTGCTTAAAATGCCCATCAGCCTTCTCAAAGAACCAGATGAGATTCTCATCCTCTTCCGATACCTTCCAATATAAAAGGGGGTTATCCGTTTTCACAGCTGAGAAGATATTCTCAGCTAGTTTACCAGCCACCCAAACTTATTAATACTAAGACAAGTTATAGTAGACATGGGCTTATCTGTAGAAGGTGGGAGAATGATAGCCAAACCCGACATACTCTCATCATAATAAGCGGTGAATGGATTTACCTTGAGAAACTACAGAGGCGGTCAACCCTAGCCTCGCATCGAGGCTCTTTGTGACTGTTGAGAAGAGTTTCCTTGACCAGGCTGAGATCTGGGAATTCGGACAAGGAGGATACACGTTGTATCGCATCTCCTCGTCGGATGAGCGTGCCAGCGCCGGAAGCTGTGTCTTGTTAGACTTGCATTGCACCTCCAGCACCCATGCAAATAGTACCTGTAAAAAGCCCCCTATGAAGATCGCTTGGGTGAATGACAGCAAACTAGAGCTTCGTGGGTCACAGACTCAACGAATTTAAGACGCGTTCCATAGCGACACCATGGCTGGCTCCTAAGGTGCTCGTACTCCGTATCGAGGTTAATCCTAGAAATTTTTTTCTACCTCCATCGAACAAGCGGTTTTTTTAGATAGATACACCACCTTTAGGGGCTGGGGTTTCAGTGCTCGAGCCAGTTCGGCAGCAGCGCTATCTGCGTTGACGTTGAGCACCTGTCCATCCTCAGTCTCTGCTAGAGACATCATAGCATATATAACCGGCCTTAAGACTATATTCTGTAGACGAGTTAGTAAGTAATGATAGAACAGACAGCAGAAGAAAAGTGACCTGACCAATTGCAGCGGTATTCACAGATTTATTTTGCCAACGTAGCCCTGATTCTCCTTGTCGAGATAGTCTGCCATAAAGACGCCACTGAGAGTCTGTTACTGACGCCGAGCTGGTCAAGCTTGTCGGTAAGCTTGAGGTTCTCCTATAGGAACAACTTGCGGGCAATGCCGAGTATGCCCTCCGAAAATGCAAGGGTTACTTTCACGGGCTAGCCGGGAATCGAGTTGAGGACCGCCCCTGTGCACAAGTATCGGTAAGAGCCCTAGTTCGTAAAGAAAAGCTAGCTGCAAACCGAGTTCGTCAAGATGCTCAGATCTAAACGACAAGCATCGTGTAATCAGTATCAGAATAGCAGGCAAACTTCATGAGAAAAGCAATTACTCACAGGATAGCATCACCTACTTTCAGAACACAGAATGTCTGGGTAGAGGCGAAAAGCTGAAGGTACAGCTGGGCCTCTCTTTTCTGCCATTTATATGTCAGTGGCCGGATTGGCACGCGGGTTTTCAGTAAAGCTCTTCGCTCATTTCGAGGAGCCTTGATGAGAACTGCAAGATTCTAGCAAGGCTAACAGAGCCAATAGACCGTAGCATATGGCTAACAATTGCCCTGGTAGCATTCTTGGTTGTAGACGAGTGTCGACAGGTCACCGGATTTCGGAATTGACTGAAGTTGCTATTGATTGGTGAGAGCTCAGAGGGTCTGGGGCACGGTTTGTGAGAATCGCTTCGCCATGGTGCGTAGTGCTAATCCGCGGCACGGAGTGAAAGACATGGTCACAGGCTGCTTCGATCCAATTGACTATGTCGTTGGCAGTTGTAACTTCGGAAGAGCTTGATGGAATTCCATTGTGGGTACCGTAGAGCCATCACGTGCACCCACTCGCGTCATTAATCGTTGGTAGTCAGCAATACTCGAGGTGTCTGGTGGAATCCATCATCAGTCCTGGCCTCCACCACACCATCTCTCCTTCAACTACCAAGAATAGGACCCAGTGAGACTGTGGCTTAGACTATGAACAGCATTCGCAGCAAGCGCGAGATAGCTCTCTGGAAGTAATATGCACTAGAGCTCCGGCTGTACCCAGTTGTTGTTCACAGAGTTACCGCCCACCCGCGGCTAAATTCCTCTTCTTGTGTGTGATCGGGACCGATATCAACGCTATCGACACCAATAACAGACCTTCTGCGGGCATAAGGGACACATCCGACAAGTTTCCTCCGTGGGCTGGACGCTCTAGCTACATGTAGTAAACAAAACCACCACCTACGAGAATCCGCTGTCAAAAACCCCTATTCGTCTTAGTATCTCTGGCGCCTTGTCAATGCAATCCCTGACAGTTTTTGTACCCAGTTTAGAAACTCTAGTGTTATTAATATTGTTGCCAACGGCCGAGGCATCCAAGATACTTAATTACCGTGCATGCTGAGCTAATGGCAGCTTGTTCCACGTTATACTTAATAAAATGTCTAAACTCCCCTTATACCATAGCTGCCAATTGACGAAGGTCCGAAGGAGAAGCTCAGTACCACGGAGGAAAAGCAAGTACAATATATCTATGAGCACGATGAGTCTAAGTTAAAGATCGAAGAGAGACTGGGTAGGTAGAGTGAGTTGAGTGTATCGGGAGAAGCATCAATCATCGTTGGATCACAGAGAAATTCTTTGTTTCAGTAATCAGCCCTGTTAGTACTACCCTATTCCCGGTCGTTGTCGTCCTCGCTAGCCTCTTCAACATCAGCAAACTAAAGTAGCAACCTACTACTTCTACAATCTTCAACTTTCGTCACGTCTCTTCCAGTTCTCCTTGTCAACAACTCTATGACAAGGCTTCCCCCATCGTTGTATCTCTCGTAAACCAGTCTCATGCTCTCTAGACACTACACCGTTACAGATGTAGGTTAGATAGTAACCCCTAACAAGAGCCTAAAAAGTCAATTGGCAATCGGCTTGTCCAGGAATTGTATCATGTGTCCCACATTTGTGGCCTTCTTGATTGCACTATTGGTGGTAAGTTTGCTTGGTCATGTTGATATTTGCTCAGAAAAATGGAGAGTCTTACCTTTTTATCATCAGCGCATGCTACATTTGTTTTCAATGCTGATATATAACAATTTCCATTGCCATTGCCGCCGCTTTTCGTACACGTTCCATGCTATTGGTCATACTTAGCACTGGCTATTTTATAAAGATGATAAGGGAACCTCGTATACATACCGAACTCTCAGGAGTGCCAGTGTTGCCTGGCGCACTGGACATTGCCTTTTGTCTATTGCGGACAGGCGGCTTTCCTTTATTGTGGACAGGTGCCTTTCCTCTCTTGGGGCTGGGTGCCTTTGCTCCCTTGGGGCCGGGTTTGCCAGGAGGTACAGCGCGTCGATAGTGAGAGGCTCGGCCCTTGCCGCGACGCCTGGCTGGCCAAAAAGAGCCACGCTGAGCAGCGTTTCTCCCGGTCCTCCTGGGAGCGAAGTCCCCAGGAAGTACAGCACGGGGTTGGTAAGGAGGTTCACCTCGCCTCTCAAGATGGTAGGCAGGACCGGTACGACCACGCTGGGCAAACGCGCCGCTGGCGAGTACAAGGAGGGTTGTACCGAGGTAGTTGGAGAGCTTCATCTTGAGGATAAAGGTAGTAATGGGTTGGTTCTGGGAAGCAGATAGCGGCTGAGGACTGTCAGCTTCTAGAAATAACGATGAGATGGAGGAGTTGGTAAAATGGAGAGCTTGAGATATGCGAAGTAAAATCAGTGGTGATGAGTGCCTTAGCTATGAAATTGTGGTGATCTTGCACGTAATATATACTTGTTTGATTTCTTCATGTTGAGATATCACCCCGTTGACCATATAGAGATACATGCTGTGAAGCAAGAAGATGGCTTACCAACAACATTCCACTCCCCTCGACAAACAAACGACAGTATACTATTTTTATTCCAGTTTCTAGTAGCTGAAAGGGGAGTTGGAGCCGCCCCCAGTGCTAATATAACACTGCCCCTTCGACTTGCTTCGCGGAGCACTGCTATAATAGGCATTCGGTTTCGCCCAACAGCAGTCTGAAATGCTATATTTGGTCCTGCGAGCACAATATCAAGAGGATCCTGCTCCTACAAGGCGGGGGCCAATTCCCTGGAGCCATCGTGTGATGTTTCGTACAGTAGTATCGCTTGGTCTCTCCTTGCGAAATGCGTGATGATGCACCAGCAGCTGAGCCAACGGCACTAAAACCTTGATTTCCAATCAAGGAAACACCAAATTTAGGCTGGGGGCGGCATTCAGCTCTCTCCATTTGGCTACCAACAAACATACTGGCTGCAGATATTGAGCCATCGAACCACACTTGCATAAGTCATGTAGGCTACCGACCAACATGTTGACTGCAGATGCAGAGCCAATGGTCCACCAGTGACATCTGCATAGTCTCTGCAACGCTCTGTTGGTCAGACAACTAGACCTGCAGATACAGGATGTCTTATGAGACACTGTGCCCCTGCTCTCCCGCCCCGCGTTATTTGTTGCCGCCGGGTGATAACTCGAGTGCCAACAATGTTGTGCAATTTAGGTCACCCTCGCCCATCTCCCAGAAGTCCTCCAGCATTGGCAAGCTTCCTCTTCACTCTTCATTCCATGACTATCGACGCAGCCAACATGATTTGCAACGCGTGCTCAGAGACAATCCAAAGCATCTGGGATCCCTCTAGCCCAAGGCGACTGCGACGTGCGTGGGAAGAGAACTCCGATGATAAGAATCTGCCCCCTGACCATCCAGACAACTACATCTTTGCGCACCATGCCACATCTGAGTCTCTATCGCGGGCTATTTCCGACGGGTGCACCATTTGTAAGCATATAGAGGCGGCAGTTCTCGTAGACGAGTCTGAATTCGCTCAGTCTGGATACTTTCGTCTCCCCAAATACGACCAGCCCGGATATTTTTCTACCCTCGGTGTTCGAATCGAATTGCGCATGCTATATGGTCTTACAGAGCAGCAGGGATCCCTTAACGAGTGTCTATGTAACATCTATCCCTCTGCCCTATTCATCCTTCTGCCTCCTGCTAACGCCAAACTGCAGACCCAGTGGATAAGCCGACGCTCACACTCAGCGGATCGACTGGTGATGCCTCCGCCCTACTCTTGGTTAGGCGCTGGCTGGACACTTGTCTACAGACGCACAAAAGCTGCAACAAGATCATCGGGCAGCAGTCTTTTGTTCCGCCCCGGCTTGTCCAGCTGGATGACGCTGCCGAGTCCTTCCGAGTGGTGCTTGCTACCGAGTTGGCTCCAAGCACTCGCTATGCCACGTTCACCCACTGCCACGACCCAGATGACGATGGAATCAAACTTCTTGAGTCAACAATGGGGCACTTGTCATCTATGCAACCCCTTTCTACTCTACCTCGGTCCTACCGCGATGCCTGCGCGGTGGTTGTCCAACTCGGCCTCTCGCACATCTGGATCGAGCGCCTGTGCGTTATCCAGGACAGTCAAACTGATCAGCAAGCACATCAGGATAAGGTGCTGAGGCGGGACATCTTATCCAAAGGTTTCTGCGGCATCGGTGATGCGGGCTCGACTTCCTCATTCTCCGGCCTTTTTACAAAATTCGATCGAGCTCCTCTAGCTCCTGACGTCTTTCTCTTCCAGCCCAAAGCAGATGTGCCACCCTCCCCCCATGTGCTGCTCAGGGACATCGCCACAGAAAAGCTGCGAGCGTTTCGATACGAGCCGATTTCGGAGAGCGTTCAAGCGCTACGTGACCGCCTCTTGGTACCCCGGATGGTGTACTTTGGCAGTCAGATGCTGTTCTGGGAGTGTCACGCTGCTCATCACGACGAGCTTGCCAACACAACAGCGGCGGAGCATGGCCCATTCATCGTTGGGAGGGAGGGCGAACTAACACCGAATGCCAGCACGCCAGTCGTCAAGCTGTGGAAACCGCTCCTTGAGTATTCCACGCATCACTTCAAGGATCCCGTCGACCAGATACTGGATCGCTGGGCCTCGTTCGTGACGCAGTTTTCGAAGCTGGATGCTGGTCCGTTAGAGAGATTGCCTCTGCTTGAGAACCTGGCTATGGAGGTGAGGCAGCTGCTGGCGGAGCACGGCTGTGAGGACACCACGTACCTCGCGGGGCTGTGGAGGGTGTCGTTCCCCACGGCGCTCCTGTGGCTGACTCAGAAGCCAGCGCAAGAACCACCAGCTGCTCCCTCTGCACCCTCCTGGAGTTGGGCCTCTGTGGATGGCGAGGTGCTTCTCAAGGAACCCAGAGACAGCTGGAGAACGGGTCTTCTATGCGAGTTTGTGGACTGCGCCGGCACTTCAGATGATAGCTCGAGAACAACCGCCTCGGCCAGCATCACCCTCAGGGGAAAGCTTCTCCGCGGGAGACTAGCATTTTTTCCCGACACACTTAGAGCGGTCGGATGGATGTGGATTCTGAGCCTTGGCGATGCGCAATGTGACACCGGCTTCCGCCTGGAAAACGGCCCAGTCAAGCTTCCCATGCACAAAGATTGCTCTGCCAGGTTTGATGTGCAGCAAAGCATGACAGAGGAGGCCTTGCTCTTACCGTTGAAGGCCGAAACGGAAGATTACGGGTCGTTCAAACAACACATGTTGCTTGGTATTATTATCTCTCGACTTGGCGATGGCAGGTATGTCCGCCAAGGCCGCTTCAGAGTGCAGACAAAGACTCTAGATGAGGCCTTACATGCATTTGATGATGTGCCACTTTCTCAAATTGAGATTGTCTAGTCTAATGGTCCTGCTCCTTTCTGCCCAAGACTCAAGCTGAGTTGTCTGCTCTACATTGTTGCCACTCGCATAAACAGGTACCTTATTGGAAAGCAGTCGTTCACAAGTAAATGAGGATGAGAAGCTGGGAATCCTCCGCGATATTTCTTTAGATTCCGGGTCCATTAGGGTTCCAGGTATTAGGTTCACAATACATTGAAGATGCCGAATAACAGTATTTATGATCGTTAGAATCTCACGTCGCCAGAACAGACTCTGATATGCTAAGTCCAAAATCGTAAAGCCAAACTACAAATTCTGGAATACTTCTTTGTAATAGATCGACAGCCTTCTAGAAATAGTGCTGAGCGTCAGTATGGCTCTGATGACGAAGAATAAGGTGGCACCGTATTCTGGAGTAAGACGACTTGGGAGGGAGAAGGCATGGAGCGAGGCAACGGCGGCAATTGGGAGGCCTCGCAACCTTGTGTTGGTTGACACGTTGGATGCTAAAAACGCACCTGCATGTAATGAATTTGGGGGCTATTTATGGTGATATTAGTTTATGGTGATATTAGTAACATCCAGGGGGAACACCAATTTCTCCACCATCAGGCCACACTGTTGGCGAGGAGTTGTTTTCCAGCTCTTTCCCCTCTCCGTCACATCCCTATACGGCGACTCAGCACAACACCCATCTAACACCACCAACGTGCAGACAGCTCTCACAGCTGTGTGTGGCATCATCAGCATCCCTACAACGAACAATTGCGGTACCTACTTTGAGCTATGAAGTTCCCCTCGCCGTCCCGAGCCGTGGACTTGCTCTTGAACAAACTTCGGTTTCGTGACTTTTCCGGCAATCGGAGCCCAGTATTTCATGAGAATCGAAAGGAATGGCTAGCCAACGTCACTCGAGGTGAGTATCGCTCTCTTTCTACTTTACTGCCCACCAACTTTGACCACTATCCACCGTAATAGAACTGATCTTTATATAGAGTCAATACTTAGAGAATACACGGAATATGTACTTCACGGGAAACCTGGGATAGGAGGTGTGTTTGAAAATGCAGAACGGCGGGTGTTGAAGAAGATTTTTGCTACTTACGCTAATTCGGATAACCGTACGCACACCCTGTCCCTACTCGTGACTGACTCGCTTAGCTAACAATTAATACATAGGCTGGGACCGGCAATCACTTGAGTCTTTCTTGATAACGCGAATTCCCCAGGATGAGAATCATGTAGACCTCCTCAGGAAATGCGCAGACTTCTGTTGGACACTTGCCATTTACTTGGCACAATGGCCCTTCAACACAACATCAACATCCCCTCCAATCAGTCTCACATTTTCATCCTTTGCCCGCGCCATGGCTTTTCTTAGCGGAGGGCACTGCCATATGGTTTGGCCTACCAAGGTCACACCTGATGAGCCCGAGCGGTCTGATCTATGTGCACTCGAGTACATATTTCGAGCCTTGGCCACGACCAAAGTAGTGGACGAGCGTTCTGGCCCAGCACCTGAAGAAGAAGCCACTGGATTATCACGCCAGCACCATGATATACTTGAAGTCCTCTATTCAGTTCAGCCAGTCATGAACTTTCTTACCTGGCAGCTGGGACCCAATGAATTGATCCCGACAGCTCTGATGTTATCTCCTCCCCCTCCCCCAGAGCTGTCTTCCCTCAACGTCCCGGCCGGAACGCTTATTTCGCTCATTGACCTTCTCATTCCAGTCCTCGATCAGGCCCGCGAAAACCCTCACCATCAAATTTTGATAGGTAAGCTAAAGCCAGCTTATGTTAAGTTGCAGAGCGTGGAGGCTATATCGTTTGACGACTTTACGGGCTGGATGGGTACCCGTTATGAGCTCAATTTCTACACTGGTCTTTCTGTGCTTTTTCGTATCTTCCCATGAGGAACGGGTTGGCCACACAGGGCATTTGTTGTTGGGTAGATATCATTATTTAAGTAGTAAGTGAGAGAGTTATGCAGTTATGCGGCAGCTGCTGAGAAAAAAAAAA